>LUCH01000147.1:194995-301974 GCA_013368495.1 Paragonimus heterotremus
CAAGGACAGAAGTGGACCAGACAAAGATCCAGACAGTACCTTGACGTCCCAAATAAAAGGACGTGTGTGTGCGCGCGGGGCGCCAGGCATTGGCACAAAGGTTGAGAACGCACGTGGTGGGTGACGTGGCACATGACCGTGCCGACTATGAAGGTCACTACAGTCAGTAGTGAGTTAGGCCACTGCGATGGCAAATAAGACGGTATTTTCGGGGAATTGAGTTTTTCCCCGACACTTTATGAAATGCTTCTCTGATTTAAGGTCGAAGGCACAGATTATACGTAACATATATCAAATATAAGGCCCGCTGAAATTAAGGCCGGACGAAGCCATCGGTGCTAAACAGCTGTAGTCTCTGGTTGGTGGTCTCTTCATTCAGTTACAGATTTTTCACTCTTGTTATCCAGCTCCGATACAGCGTTTTACCGGCTGAGTTTTGAAATCCACGAGGTGGCCAAGGTGACCGTTCCGCTCTCTGCCGCGATAATTAACTTCAGACATAAAGCCATTTTGGTTGTTGTCATACAGTAGCAATGAATGGAAACGGAAAGCTATTCTACGAAGTTCAACATGGTCGTAGCGTTCGGCACTTGACTCTGTTCAGCCTCCTTATCACGTGGATGATTTGTATTGCTGCCTAACTGTCATTCGAAGCCATTAACAAGGTAAAAAGAAGTAAGGAGATTGGAACCGATTTGCCAAAATTCTCGCATCATGCAAACACTGAACATCAAGGTGGTTAAGTCTTGCGAACGAACGGGTAGAAACAAGAAGACATCAACAAGACTGTTTTCTTACTAGTTTCAATGTTCTATGCAAACAACTGCATTTACTTCACAAGCAGATCGATAAAACAATAACAATGTGCAGACCACTGAGTGCGGTAGACCGCTACGTCATTGAATGCCTCCGGTCATGAAATCTGTGAATCGCGAGGTAGTCAGCCCAGGAGAGGAACCGAACCTATAGTGGTCAACTCCGTGGTGAACGACATCATTTCGCTACGCCATATCACCAGTTGTCTACCTCGAACCTTACGTCAACTAGTCAAAGTATCGGCGAATATTACTGCGTTCGGCAAACGAATGGCTGACATCCTTAGTACATAGCTTAACCATCTGTACCCGTGTAAACTTAAAGATTAACCAAAAGAACTTGCTTGGTAAGCACTACCGAATACTCCCTCCTGAAGCTCTCCTCCGCTTACCTGCTGCCATTCGTTGCCACACGATGGGCGCGATCAGACACAAACGTCCACGACTAGATGCTCCGAAACCATCCACCACTTCTACTCTATGAATAGGTAATTTAGTGTGAAAGGAATTTTTAATCCGGACATGTGACTTGACTGTTCTACGACACTGTTACACTTAAGAGAGGCTGATTTAAGGTGGGACACTCCTATTTATGGGCATTTTTAATTTGTCTGCAAAACGTCTTCATCCGATGACTTCGAGTTATCTGCATTTGTCAGTCTGCATGGAGTGGCTTGTCACTGTTTCAGCTTTGAATATCATTCAGAACACTGCAGTTGACAGTCAGCTTGTTCGCAATTCTTCTATTTTTATTTTAAATGCGTCTGTTTGTTGCCACGGCTGGTTCATTTTCGAACCGGGTGTATCTTAACAGTGATAACCATGGCCGTGCTTCTGCTGTCGACAGCGTTAAATATTCTTCTCCGTTTGTTTGCGTAACGGGAGACTCTGACTCCAAGCAAAGTACCACTTTTCCTAGGCTTGTGGACGTTTTTCATTCTATGGCGTCAATAATAGCCGGACATGGGGATACTCGACAGTCAAATATGTAAGCCAATCAACAGGCAGCCATCCTCCGCAGATTTGGTGTCTTTATGACAGAGAAAATTGCTGTGTAGCGCAACCATTGATAAGCGGAAACAGCCACTGGCATCAACATGCAGTCCCTCCGCCATATACACAGTCCATGACACGATTTTTGAAATGTTTATTGTTACATGAAAGTTGTATGGTTGCTCCGTGGTTGGAAAAAGCTCAGTATTTGTCTCAATGAATAGTGACTGTGTTCCCCAATGAGTGTAACTCCGAAATTCAAAATGCTTTGTTGTAGAAAAGTGCTCACCATATGAACTCTTTGTGTAACATTCATTTGACCCCGTCATCGTAAGTAAGGAAGGCGTATGTAACCCACCTCGTAGGGAGAACACACAGAAACAACCCTGCGTTTGTTTTAATTCTGAGTTCAGTGGATCAAGTGTTCTACATCGTAGAAGAGTACGTGTATGTCTGTTCATGGTAAAATTGTCTAAACAGTACACGATTGAAACAGTCGACCAACATACTGGCAACACGTGACAAACATGTTGTCATACTGTGGTTTGGACAAAATGGAATCGTTAACAAGTGGTTATTTACTCAACGATGCAACATTTCATTTCATACATCATCTGCAAAATTACAGGAAATATTGTCAACGTGGGCAAGTTGTTGGGATCGCCGCCAGCTTAGTACAACGTAACGCTTGCGCTTGCCATACGTCCAAACCAGTTTGCAGAAACGTCTGTCGACGTTTGTAAGATTTCACATTCTGGAAAGAGGTTGGAAAACAGTCGGCGAATGGTAAGTAGAAAATTAGCGCCAATTGTCAGCAGTTTGCCAGAAATGGTTGACTGTGAATACTCGTTATAAAAAAGAAAACAGGCACAATTATTGTCTTAGGACACAAGTTACGTAAACACTTATACAGCTAATGTTTTAGATGATTAAAAATCCCCAGGGTAGTCATCAGAAAACAACAGTGTAGCGAACAAGCTCGTTTTCGGTTATTCATCATCAAGCTAATTACATAACAATTTATAGGAAACAGAGTTGTCAGAGGGAAACGGACAAAAATAAGTAGCTAGTTAGAGTGAGGTCAGAGACGTCATCGGCTCACACGGAAACAGCGGTTTGGTACGATTACGTCATCATTATGACGCCACGGGAACCATGACGGTTTGATCGGTCATGGTGTGTGTGGTTGGCCATGGCAACTTCAACGCCTGAACAAAGCGCTTTTGTGCACACAAAGGTGGATTTCTTAATCGAATTCCAATCGCTTCGGCTGTGGCTAAAATTCGGCATCTGACAGCTTTTGAGTGATTGGCATTGACTCGGTAAATCGGACGGAAACAGGAGTCCAGATTGACAGTATGATGTGTATCAACAAGATGTGAAACAATCGCGCTCGTAATTGTCTTGGTGACTCCGCTGCTGATCCAGGCTGGATGGTGCTCACGGATACGTTCAGATAAACGCCTGGTCGTGCGACCCACGTAACTAGTTCCACAGGAACAAGTAAATGAGTAAACACAAAAAGAAGCCGCAGAAACAGGCATTTTATCCTTTAGTCGCAAACACAAAACTGGAGTAGAGTTGAAACAAACGCGTAATTTTGCAGCGTAGTATGTTCTATTGATGACAGTGTCAAGTCTCCTAGTGATTGTTTCAGCAAGCGTATCCCCTTTGAATTGTAGTGAGATAAATATTGCTCTCTTTTCCACTAGGTTCATCTTATCCTGTTTCTGACAATGCTGCATAGTCTTGTCTACAAGACGCTCTGGATAGCCATTTTGTAAGAACAGTGCACGTAGAAACGATAAGTCATCGGAGACAGTATCCTGTGTGCATATTCTCATGGCTCTATTGGTCAAGCAGTTTATGAGATTCCTTTTCTGCCTTAGAAGAACAAAGCTGCTGAAATGGATATACTGCCCATTCCAGGTTTCTTTCCTATAGATTTTACGTTGAACAGATCCATCAGCACGTCGCCGGATAAGTACGTCCAGGAAGGATAGTTGATCGTTACGTTCAGCATCTAGTGTAAATGTCGCGTTCTTGTGAGCAGAGTTGAAAATGGCTAAGATATCCGTTGGGTTAGCATTTTCGCTAACTATGCATATGATATAATCCACATATCGTTTATAAACGCTAAATCCACGGATGGCTTCTGCTAACTGGCCATTCTCAAGCTTCCCCATGAAGACGTCTGCAAACAACGGTTCCAATGGGGATCCCATCGTCACGCCATCTGTTTGTCGGCAAAGTTATCCATTGAATTTAAATTGTATGTTATGAGTACAAAAGTACAATAACTGTTTTAGTTCTAGTGAGGGTATATGAACAGCTATGTTGTTAATCGCAATATAATCACATAAACAGTTTATCGTCTCCTTCAGTGGAACATTTGTAAATAAGGAGGATACATTCAGAGAAACCATTTGTTGTCCGGTTAGGTTTAACCCATTGATTGTGTTAATGAATTCAAAGGAGTCTCGTAGGCTATGTTTTGATAACTTCTGCCTGACAGGTTCAAGGAGATGCGATAACCATTTAGCCAGCGAGTGGTATGGCGAGTTACACATGTCTAAAATAGGTCGAAGAGGAATACCCGCCTTGTGAATTTTCGGCAATCCGTAAAGCCTGGGAATTGTGGTTCCAATCGGTCGAATACGTTCGAAAGTTGGAGAATCAATTGTCCCGTTTTGTTTCATAGAATGTAGTATTTTCGCTAACGCCTTCTCTATTTGAGGGGTTTTGTCTTCCTCATTCTCCATCTGCACGAATTTGGTTTGGTCACCTAGTATGGTCTGCATTTGGTCTAGATAATCTATCTTATTGAGCAGAACTATTCCAGCACTTTTATCCGGCTTGAAGAGAATAATGCTTTCATTTTTCCTAAAATTTTGAGCTACTAGAATATGTTCCTGCGTTAACAGATGTTTCAAGATTGGGTTAATCTGCTGGTATTGGTAACATGAGTTAACGAGCGTCGAATTCAATCGTTCACCATCTAACGGAGATGACGGCTTGAGGTCAGACAACTGAGAAAAAAGGTTCTCAAACTGTACTTCCAAATCCAACTGCCTAGTTTTTCCTTTCGGACAACAAAACTTAGGATCCAGTGATAATAATTTAATGAACTTTTTATCCAGATGTAATAAGGAAAAATTATGAACATATCGTTCTGGGTTGGCTGGGAATTCAGTTAAAGGCTTCATTGGACTGAGTTGCTTCTGTAGTACGGCCTGCTTCTTCTCTAGTTGCTTTTCGACAATCAGACGGACGTAAGTTTCTAAATCATCGCGTTCTTCGAGCGTCAGCTGCTCCAGATGGTGTTCACATTTGGCCAAGTTCAACTCCAACTCTTCAAGTCTACTTCGAACTGTATCACGTTCGTTAAGTGTGTGTCGCTGTAATGATATCATAGTAACATTGATACGATTTCTCCTCAGGATTGTCCAGAAATGTCTCGGATATTCACCCGTTTCGGCACATCTGTCCAGAAACCGAATTTCAGCTTTCGCTTCTGCCGGTTTTGTGCTGAACTTAACAAACTTGTTAAGCCCACGAAGCACACTTGGATCTTTGGCACGTTTTAGCTGGTTAAAAATTCCCAGGGTAGTCATCAGAAAACAACAATGTGGCGAACAAGCTCGTTTTCGGTTATTATTGGAATAACCAAAAACGAGCTTGTTCCCTACACTGTTGTTTTCTGATGACAGCTAATGTTGTACGACATTGCGTTAAACGGAAAAACTTGCATTATATTGCAAGGAAATTGCGAATTTCTGTGTTCCAAAAGATCAAAAATGTTATGCAACATATTGCCGCGACCATAAATAGTTAAAAACAAGATGTTTCATAATTTAGTGGTCTCCGTCAGTTTGAAATGAAAAGTTCAAATGTGTTGTATACAACGTTGTTGCGATCATAACTAGTAAAAGCGAGGTGTTCCATGATTAGAGCAAATCCGTCACCACACTTCGGTCATTGTCTCAAAGTATACGGGTAGCCCGGAACATCGAGGTGTACAGTCGAATGAATCACGTGTTGCATATAAACGATTATTTTAAAATCTAAAATTTGTTTCGTCTGAAGACATGACTGCATCTTCGTGGACCCTAGTCCTATTGAAAAACAATGTCTGCAAGCTGAGAGTTGGGCATCTCCAGTTACAAAATTGTGAATAGTTTTGGCAGACAGTACAGTCAGAAACTGATAAAACAGCTTCACTAAATGAGTGTACTATTATGTATTTACTGAGAGATGAATGTTTCACATGCGAATTTAACATGTTTTCACTGACACAGACGCACATGAATTTTGTATTCTTTCGTTATCGCATAGTAGAAGATAGTGTCTTATTTGTTCTTGCGACACACATGTTTATCGTGTCATGTAGTGAACAACACGCACATAAATCTCGATTTTTTCAAAATAGATTGTTTTCTATGGAAACAATTAAACAAGTTGTAAC
Organism: Paragonimus heterotremus; assembly: GCA_013368495.1. Taxonomy (NCBI): domain Eukaryota; kingdom Metazoa; phylum Platyhelminthes; class Trematoda; order Plagiorchiida; family Troglotrematidae; genus Paragonimus; species Paragonimus heterotremus. The sequence goes on from LUCH01000147.1 coordinate 201,269, forward strand.
AAATCGAGGTCCTCGAAACATTTCACTAGCACTAAAATACACGTATTCTACCTTTCGGACGGCTTATGTCAACTCTGATGAGGTGAACTACATCAAATGATCAGCAAAACGTTACAGTAATGTTAACCTCCTCCAACAAGTAGCAAAAGTTGCCCCTAAAAATAAGTTCATCTAATAACTTAATACCTCATGGTCTAACTTTGAGAAGTCTCTAAGTGGCAATAAAATTTATGTTCTGAAACGGAAATTTTAAAAGTTCCATTTCATTCCCTGATATGTTTTGTCAAATCTCTAGAGAAAAATACGCCTAGTGCCTCTCAGTTAGCCAGATATTTTCCCCTTGTGGGGTATAAAATGGTATATTGTCTTCGTATGCAACAACAGGGCGAATCGTCCAGGCTTGTAGTAGTTCAGTTTACAATTCTGTTCAACCGTTCGGAAGAACGTGACAATTCTACTGAAGTTATTGGTCAATAAGCCGTAGAAAGACTATAAGTAAATACAAAGGACCATTACGTTAGTTTTAATCAATTATTTTCTGCCCGTTAGTGTCAAGTGCCTTATTACAGGTCATTTTAAAATTAGTTGAGGGTAATCATCTTAGGTTGGCCCTGGAAATTGATCACATACTCAAGGCAAATCGGTTAGCCAGGTTCAAGCAAGCGACATTGTTCATTTTATGTGAAATGTACCTATCACTGTACTTTCACAACGCTTAAACAACTGTGAGCGACTACGTACTTGTCACTGAAAGGCTCTGACTAAGGAGGGAGAACTTCTATTTTATTGTATATCTCTGAATGTCCCATCGCAGTTGATTTCCACAATCGTATGTACTGTAACGAGCGATCGGAACTAGCAAGCTCGCACGGTTTGAATTTGACATGTCGAACACGACATGCTGTTATGTTGTTGACGCCGTTTTAGTTTTCGTTTTTGTAAGTCATATGCACGGCTTATTAGGCCTTCGACTCATGCTTGTTTGTGTTGCTTCGTTCTACAGATTTGTTGGAACCCCTACTTCGGACAACCGTTGTTCAGCGGTGTCTCCACGTTGCCTCAAAGTTAGTCCATAAGTGTAATGGACAATCACATTAAAGATGGCCGGCTCGCATGTTACAGTACATCCTCATCACCATCTCGTGTTAAGACTGTCTGTTCATCTTCCACACTATTTGTAAGAAATCATCTTCTGTGTTATCACCATCGAGCGGTGGATATTCACATTCCGTCCACGTTCGAATACCCTTTGTCTCAACGAATCGATTAATCTAGGTGCCTACATCAAGGATGTATCCAAAATCCTGTCTAGCAATGGGTTGGAGAGTCAACACTTATCAGATCTAAATATTTCCGAATTTATGCGACATCCAACCAAAATGGTTAGACATATTCAACGGGAAACTCCTGGTTAATGTGCACAAAGTTTCATCTTTAAAGGGCTCTTTTTGTGTTGAAATTTAAAAAAAATGATTTCACATTTATTTCTTTCATCCGTTCGCAGTAAAAACATGACAAAGCACGAAAAACTGATATTCTGATAACTTGTGAAAACAATGGAACTATAACTAACTGATGACTGGACCACGAAAAATGTGGGTTTCATTCATGTATATATCTCACTGTTAATTGTTAATTCGCTGTCGTTTATGTTCACTACACCAAAACAAAAATGTACTCTACAATTTTTTGGAACAAGAAACAAATACTTTTGATATAAGTTGCCGTCGAATTCAACTGTAAAGCGTAACTTAAACTTGCAGGATGTTTCAGCGTTGGTTTGATACAAAACTTGCACCCACGTTTTGCCCTGGGGGATGCAATTTAATGGAAATCTGTTCTAATTCTCCTTTTAAATTTCCATGAATAGGCCCGAACTACGCCTGTGTTCCGATAACACTCCAAGCCGGATTAGTTTGCCTATGTGAAGACAACTGCCCATGGCCTTATATTTATTTTGTCTGGCCTCTAAGGAATTGGGTTGGGTGAATTGTAAAAATCGGAAATCAAATGTCTGTATCATAAAATGGATAACATTTTCAGACTGATGTCTTACTATATTTTGCCGGACTCTCGATAGACTATTGATGTAAATAAACGGGTCAGTGGGAAAACTTAGTTGGGTGGTAAGTATACTAAATGTTTGGTCGTTTTAAATAGTGCACACATTGTACTGAGTATGAGTATCTTGGTGACTGAAGTCATACTTATCTACCATATGCAATCTTGTGTTAGGGAAGAGCTCGCCATGATTTCATCGACTCATCTATTTTGAACCTTGTCTCAAATTCAAATGATTCAACAATATCGTGTAAAGTTTTAAACCGTATCAAAAAGAAACCACAACTGAACAGTCTTGCGCTGAATAAACAGAACGGTGATACATGATTGCTTGAATAACAGTTAAGACCCAATTGTTGAACGCTGAATTTTAGAGGTTGCTGCACACCATCAAGTGTACGGATAGATTTGTTTATCGTTTTCAACTATACCTTGCTCACGACAACTATGAAAAAATGATAAACGTCAGCCTCTCACATCGTTTGATTTAACTTCCACAAATGTGCATTTTTTTATCGTGAACGAAATACTCAGGCTTATCAAGTCATTTGGATTCTTTGTTCTCGTTTGCTCCAGAATTTTTCCATTATATCCTATACTAAATGGAAATTCTTGTTAATTCTTTGGACACGGCGAATTGACTGAAGCGTTCAGAAACATCGCAGCATAGTTAATAGGACATACTGTGGTAAAAGCCGATCAGTTCGCTTGATTTTACACCACGTATGCGTTTACGCCTGTGAACAAGAATTCCAGCTCACAACGTGGCTATGTTTTTATATGAATGTCACATGCGTTTTTGCAATTTTCCAAGTGTCCGGCTAACACACCGTTTCATAAGTTTTCGCATTTCTCGTAATTACTGCCTGTTAGGCAGATTTCATCCAGGGATGAATCATTTGATCTCTTGTGTTGTCCGTGCTTCGACCGTTGTAGGGTATAATCCCGTAGTCACGGTGATACTCCGCTATGTGACAGAACAATCACTTTTCCGTCATGGTCACACATTTTGTTCTCAATGTACAGTAAAACCACATATGTAAAGATCGGTTGCAATTATGATGAACAAACTGGAAACACAACTGCTAGGTAGGACAGAGCAGATATGTTTCCCGTGTTAACAGTGTGTGTTTGTTGGGATAAACCTTGCACCTCACAGTAGTCTAATCAGTCAAAAGAACACATATTTTTCAAATTACATGCCTTATGGATATCCGCCGTTACATGCGATCATTTCTTATCCAAAGTTGATTTATTTTCAGCTCTCACAAGTGTTCCCTATATGTAACATTTTCCCGTCTGATGCAGCAACATCGATTAGTCAGTTTCCGAACGGCAGCCCTCCTGTCTACGCAAAGTTTGTGAGCAAATGTTACCTTATTCTCCAATCAGCGGCGTGCAAAAAGTACAGGTAGCTCAAAACCAAACAATCTAACTTGACACCGGGACACAGAAAGGTGTCAAACAAGCAGAGTAATATTGAATACACATAGACTGCTTCTTTGTAGCTATTTTGAATAAGAAATACTGCGTTTATAAACTATACCCATCGGTTTCAAACTTAATGCAACTTCAGAGAGACACCAGTGACAACCTTCTGCTATGCACATTATCTTTATTCTATAGCTATTTGGAGTTAAAATAACTGCGTGTCAAACACACCAAAGTTAACGAAAAACAGTGTTCACGGCTGCATTTATTATCAACAAACGCTGTCGAATATATGGAATGTTCATTGTAAAAATATGAGCTTTTTCACTTAGTTTCACCGTCCTCAGTGACAGTCTGATATCACACTCACATATCACTAAGCTTTACAAAAACTTTGCAGTGCAGCAAGTAAAAAGCTGCTATAGGTACTGAAATATTTTTTATAACTTTCTTTCCGCCTTTTCAGTAATCATTTCCTCTTTTCTGGCAGACATCAACGAGGAGAGCACACTTATGGGCTGTTCATGAGAACTGTGCACCCATTTCGCCCAGTCTATGTAATGAATTGTAACATGGTGTCTGATCAAAATACGAGCGAGTGTGCAATGAAATAATTAAAACCTACTGTTTTACATCTATCCCAGTCACCGGATGCTTCTGTTCCACGAGTATTTGAACACTGGCAAACTTTTTACATACTAACTTCCTTGCATGGTACAATTGTTTTCTTTGTATATTAGAGCCATCTACTTCATTGTGCCGGAAGATTCTCGTCAGCCTCTTTGGCATGACGGTGACAACGTGATGTGCCCAACTAGACCAAATGAATAGCCAGTTTAGTTAGTTCACCAGAACAAAAAAAAGACATGCTATGATGCCTCAACATTTCGTTCACTGTCATCAGTCGCGAATGTAAAACATGTCAATTATATACACCATACGAATAAGTATAAACTAGATACGTTAAAAGCACATCAAGTATAATATAATCAATACCACGACAACCTAGTTTGCCTCAACCACTTTTGTGTACATCTCGTCGGCCCGTAAGTTCTTATAAGCATCGAATTTCAGAAGGCCTGTAACTTTGGAATTCAACCATACAACAGTATATCGACTAAAATTACCGGGCCAGCTTAGCGGTCTGTTGTCAAGGGATGTTTAATAATCCCTGATGTTTGATTGCACATTTCTTAAACGAAGACTGTCTGTTTCAACTGCGTGAACACTGGGACGTTTGCTGTCATTATATTACTACCATTATATTACTACCATGAGAAGTGTATTCAGTGGTTCATTTTCTTGCAAGGAATTACCCAGAAAGAGCGTCCATTTTTCGAGAACAAGGTTTTCGTGTGTTGACATCACTCGCGAAAAAATTAACGATTCCGTGAAGATCCAAGATCAGTACTCCGGAGTCTTTGATGTAGCTTCATTGGTTCGTTGAATGAAGTATGAGATTTCGAAAGACACTGTAGACAACATTAAGAGTAGAACTCTTCGTTGTGTTTATTGCCCCACCTCAGAGACAGCTGATCTGTTTCTTGGTAGTCGTACTAAACTTGTACACAGTATTTTGTCTGCTAAGTTCACATGGACGCAGCTGGAGGTCCTCTCACTTGGGGTGAAGTTCAGAATACTGCCAGAGAATTTCAGTCACCAGGATACGCAAGATCAGTTTGAAGGTATGTATGATCAGTTGGAATAACGGTTATTTGTTGGCGCGACATTAAGTATTTCTTAAACCTGATAAAGGCTATGGTGTAGTTATCATGAACAAGAACGAGCATATAAGAAAAGTGAACACGAATTTGAATGACCGGCGGGAGTTCAAAGTGGATAAATAGGTGGGAATTGCATAACGCTGAAAAGGAGAGTTGTAAAACAAATTTTATCACATGGAAAAATTTTCGATACTCAGCATGAAAACCTGAAAAAGATTGGTATGGAAGCAAACCGGATGTGAGATGCTCCAAAAGTGCACAAGCAGGGCGCATCTGCACGCCCGAATTTCTGCAAGAACAATTCTGCTTAGCCTAAAATAGCCAGCTGATCAGTGGACATTTGGGACATTTCGCAAGGTTTAATCCCTACGTTGCCTGAAAAGCATCTTCTTGTAAACATAAACCTTAGAACACACGTTGGCAAGTATTCAGGTAGAGCATTACAGGAACGTAGATATTCTTCTTACGAATGTTCTAACTCACGGGATAATTAGTTTTGCACATGATTTTATCTCTAGTCGAGATTATAATGGGGGCACTCTACTTAAAAAGCTCAAAGATCTCATTTCAATGTATGCACAAAAACGATCGTTTTCATTTTGAGATACATGTACAAAAACAGAAGGATCCAGTTGTGACCGGTTGCCTAATATGCCCAACATTAAGGGACATCATACGAAGGGTTAAGAGACAGTTCCCGGATTATATGGTCCGATTGGTGCTGTACAAAAAATATTTTGATTTGTACTGATGTTATTCATTTTGACTTATTTTGCTTCGACTTATCTTCATTTTGAAACTTTTTGTTTACTTAATAAACATGACTAAAACAATGAGAATACGCGAATCATGTGATGTTCTCCGGAGCAACATTTCCAACATTCTGATCACATTTGGACATGTAATTACTTTTAAACGAGCCAAGATTCCACAAAGCGGAAGTCAAGGCTCGAAGGATTAAATAGACGGACACAAAAATTGGAAAGTAAAATTGTGGAAATGCCCAATACCAAGGTAACCACAGCGTCAACACCTATTGCATTTGAACACACAAGTGGGGCTGTAACGTTTGTTGGTTAAAGTCTCAGCAAGGTTCTCAACCAGGGGAACTGGCTACTCCAAATTTGACGCCATCGATCCCTAAACACCTCATCTGTAGCGAACCAACAGAACGGAGACGGTAAGTGCATTAATTCCGGGAGGAAGCAACGGCGTTCAGTCAATGGTGTAGGTGATTATCAGCCTATTTTCCTATTCAATCGTGACATAGGGTTATCTCGAATTTCTGTTAAAAATTTCCATTCTACTCATTCTTCCGCTTCAGCACGAACTGCTCTTACTCAAGCGTTCGCACTCTAAATTAGTCAGTTCATATCTCCAGTCCGAGGCTTCTGATCCCAGTTGCACGACGTTCTTAATGTTTGTCTTTCGTCACTGCGTCTGCTTCCCTATTTAAGAGTTTAACATTCTATTTAGTTACAAGACCAGTAGCAGACTTAATGAGGAATATCAGGCTCTCGATTAAGTATAAAAGAATAAATACCGTCATGTCAGAAGATTTCCAACAGGGAAACATTTAGTTCATGCAAATTAATAACTAGACGAACATACTCCATCACGTTCTTATAGGTCAGTTAACATCTGTTTGACCCTTTGTGTCTGTCAGCCTTTACAGATAATCAGTGTCAGAATCACGCTGTGAAATTGTGTTCCATGACTTCAGCAAATTTCCCTGTCTGTTGATACTGAATACAATGTCTAGAATAAACTTACAACCGTGAATTTTGTTTGAGGGCAGTGGTGCGATAAAACGGCTCAGGGTATAACTTGCAAATAATAACCACCATCATGCAACCCATGAAGCAGTGTCTAGGATTCCAGCTAAATCATTCGAACAACCTCCAGAACACGTTCGAAAGAATTATGGAAATTTCAGAAATTTTTTTAAAAAATCGGGCACATTTGTAATTTCCGAAAAGATGAGAATGCTGTGCTCGTTCCTTTTCATCCGGCTCACACATTTTATGGATTAATTTTTGAACAATTCCGTTCAGCTTGCAACGCTGTACATGATTAAATTCCAGCGATAGGACGTATCTATAAATAGCATTGAATCACGTAAAACATATCATACACGCGACTGTCGTGAAACAGAAATTTGGAGCATATAAGCCCTAAATGATTCAGCACCACCTTGAGCATACATATGTTGGCGAGCACAACGCAAGGGCCTTATAGCAACTCCATCTTTCTCTCTATATGCATTGTTGGGATAGACTTGAACACTAAACTAGATTTGGGTATACCCGATAAGAATCATTAAAAACAGTTGTTTGGGACCCCGACTGTTTCCGGATACTGTGGGTATGTTGATGTGAATTTTGTCAAAAATAACCAGAGTGAGTCTATCTTCCTTGAATTGCTGTGTTTGTGACTTGTGTAAGCCGTTTAATTTCATGCATTTCTATCCCATTGTATACGGTTTTCAAAGGTTATCTTCCAACATTTACTCTCAAGAAGTGAACAGCAATCCGGCCCTCATTATCCGGAAACAATCAACTGAGTCCCAATGTCACGCACACACGTGAGCAGTGACCTGACCTGCTAAATAAACTTTCCGCCCAAATTATCTCATCACATCTCTTGACACAAATTTACCATTTAAAAATTCATCAGTGCGTTTCGTTTGGCCTTATTTGATATGAAAATGGACAAACAATGTGGCAGAAAACACTGGTAGAAGAACGGTTCTCTCATAGTAAAACTGATCAACTTCTGGATAACGTTTTTCTGATAATATACAAAGCGAATGAAACTGAGGGTTTGTGGTTAAACAATGACCAGTTGGAAGGGATGTTCAAATTTGTCCACCAAATGTGTATTTTCTTTCATAGCCTTGTTTTCATGTCAACTGTTTTCACGTAGAGCAACTGGTGGAACACGAACTATTTTCATGTTCATAACAAGTTTGTTTTTGAAACATCCAGGGCAATAAAACTAATACGTCGATTGACTGTGACTAGTGGCTATTAATAGCTATTTACCAGCCTTTTGGATCGCTCACGAAAACTATAGACTGGTTAAACATAAATTATTCATGCCATGCTACGTGTACAAGTTTTGTTGTTAAATAGGGTTGCTAGATTTAGAGGTTTATAGACTGAACACAAAACACGTTTGAGTATAAAAGTTGCAGTCAGTTAGGCTTCTCTATCAGCCCGATGTGAGTGAGAATAACGGATTGAAATTACACATCCGTTGGATGCGATCATTAGTATGAGTCCTCATTCAAACCATCTCCCCTAAAACATTCGTGAACGTAAATCAAATACGGTAACCATCACTCAAATGACCTAACACTAAACATTAGCAGTTCGTGACAAACACAACCTCATCTGTAATACCGTGTGAATATTTTTCAGTTTGCGTAGTCACTACTTCAAGGTACTAACCAGAATCGTGTTTTGATGATCAACTAGATGGTGTCTAAGGCGGGAAGAACAGTAGTTGTTCACGACGATGATTCAATCATGATGCTGCTCACCATCGTTTCTGTCAAATGAGCCTGATCCGTGAAGCTGTTCAGTTTTCTTGAGGTTTTCGAAAAATACATTTCTCCGCAAGGAAGGACGCGCGGATCTCGAATACCAAGTTGGAGTGCACTGTCTTTTAACAACTAACGTGGTTCGAAAACTGGCTGGAGACCGTGACTGCAGTACGCCCTGACAGTTATAATACTGCTTGTTATCCATTACCAATCAAGCATCGGGCTGATCCACTTAGTTCACTTGTGGTTTCATACGAAATCCGTCCCCATTTAAACATTCAGCAAACGGGACAAATAGGCAAATGAAGTGCTCACTGTGAAAGTGACGCTGTAATACAACAGATGACATCTTCGAGTCCTAACACATCCATTATGTTTAGATAGTGATAAATATCAGAAAATATCCTCCACAGAATGAAAAGTTACGGAATGTTAAGACATATTTACACTGAACATCTATCGACTTGAAAGTTGCAAGCAAACAAGTGTCTATGTAAAGTTGTTAACTTCAAATACAAGATCAGCCTAGCGTACAGTCAGTTCATATTCCGATCTGTTTCTACACGTTTGTACAGAACATTGTAGCCTTCATACATGACGACTGTAGTCATAGCAACCGTGAATAAAACAAACCAATATTTAAAAAATGTCTATGATATTGCATAAGCAGTTTTGGTTGTTGATTTGGACAATATGTTGAGATCTACAGGCTCATTGCCGCATTTCCACTGAGAAATGTGAATCAAGCCCGACTTAATATATCAAGAATAAAATGTCCAATTTTATATTGAAAATTATCCGGATAGAGGAAAACATGTAATGCTATTGAACAATGCGTTGTTGAGAAACAGCATAATACAGACGGACGCAAAAGCATTAGTCTAAAAGAATAGTGGGCACAACAACGCAACCAAAGGATACAACAGTGTGAATAAGATTCGTTTTGAAAGACACTTCTGAATGGCAACCAAATGCGGTGATTGTATTAAAACAAAACAATCCCTTTTCACTCAGTCACACTCTATCTTCAACAATATCAAAGCACAGTTCCATAACATAACCACAGAATTCATTATCATCCCTCACTATGTTTAGATTTGTATTCAAAATTTTTCCCGAACAACTGTTCGTGCACATCGTCCAGTCAGCCCGAAAGTGATGGAATTAGTAGAACAGTTGTTACGAGTTTGTGAAACTTATTTATTGCCAAAATTAATTGTATGTCTGAAATAGATTTGTGCTTGTGATGTTTTCTGGTTTTGACCGCAAGTTTATAGAAATGAACCCTTTGCGAACACGCAAGGCAAACAAAAAGAAACTAGAAGTCAGTCCCTCGTACCGAGTAGACGAAGCAGAGGTACCCGGATGTGACCAAATATAAGTTGGCTGTTTTCGTGTGAACGACTGAGATGGAAAGTTTGTTATTGCGAAAACAAAGTAATGACAGTTCACAAATGAATGTCACAGAAATTTGGATGAAATCTGTTTTAAAGTGTAAAGGATTTGGTGTGCTGAACTAAGGCGTTCTTGTCGGTGTCCGATTTTGAAATGTGGTACTTTTGTTTTATTTTAGAAATGCATATGATATGAATATTTTAGAATGCTCAACCTCTGACAGATACCCACCAACCGATTTCGTTCTTGTTTTAATTTCTACGGCAGAGACAGTTTGTAAGATATCACATTAGTGACCAAATAATTAAAACTGGCCTAAGTATAGCATTGGTAGCCAGGTATGAACAAATGACGTTCTAATATTTCAGACTGGCTGTCAAACAGATAAATTATTCAGTTGGTAGTATGCTTAGTTACTGCTTTCGACCTCGTTCAGACCAATTCTGTCTAAACAGCCCGGTAATTGATGGACATTATTAAGTATTAATATCATGTCATGTATTTTTGGCTGCACTCAATACAAACTGACATAGATTCATGTAAATGAGTACATTGTGTCGAAATGTGAAAAACATTGATTTACACAACGCAGTCATGTATATTCACCTTTGCCAATATTGTCACGTTGCATTACGTTGGTAAAAGGTTGATTAATTGTATTCAAAAAAGATTATCCAATGAAGGAGTTTAGCATACACCACGTTAGATTAATTAAATCAGTTCGCGACTATCGTCGCTCGATAATATTGAGTTCTGTACAAATTATTGTTGAAAACTGAGTTCTATGGCGTCCTACAAATATTGATTAGCAGGATTAAACCATCACATTTACTTAGACAAACTCAGTTCGATTCGGTTCATGTGGGCTTCAACTTAATTTTAGGTGAAACCCAACTGTGAAATTCAGGCCTTTGGTTGGATTCGAACCAACGACAGAAACAGCATGTATCAACACGGCAAGCTTTTTCCCAGCGAAATTACCAAGACATGCCAGGAAATCGGAAATTTCACATTTGGACTCGGTTGCCCACCCGTCTCATTTTCTCATATGGACTCTATCAAATGATCCAAGGGATCGACTTTCTCGGCAAGATTTCTAGAACAGTTCGCACTGACATCCACCAAAGCCCCTGTTCGGCAGTGCATTTGTATTACTAATAAGTAGTTTGGCAAATTTATGAATTTGGGTGAGACCTAATTGGTGATAGTTTCGTTGGAGAAGTTGATTCTCACCTGGAAGGTTGCTGTTGCAACCGTGCCAGTAATCCAAGCCTCGCTAGTTCTAAACATTTTAAGCCTGACCGTTCGGCTCAACAGTTTTTTTGGTTCTAGATCGGTCTAATCTCATCAAAACTCTATCGGTTTGAGTAATGAATGAAGTGACTGTATTCATTACTGCAATTTTCAGTAACACAGATTATCTGATTCACACCGTGTTTGGGAACTCGGTTGCTACGACTTTCACTTTCACTTTCAAATAAATTGAGATGAATCAGTACCCCCAAAACAGCACGGAATATACTTAAAACAATTCTAACGGTTGAGATACTGACACCAGCTGCTGTTGTCAAGTTTTTCTGACAAAATTGATAAAAATCACTGCTTATAAACAGAACGGATAGCCATATGCAAATAAAGCACCCGGTCTCTGAAAGATTTTCAAGAATGCTTCATGGTAGATAGAACATTCCGCACTGTGGTCGACAAACAAACCTTTTGAGGATCAACCGTGCGACACCCAACTATGGACCGATAATCAGTCAAAACTCTGTCTAACTGAAAAGCTTGACTGAAGAGGAGCCACTGGCTTTATGGAAAATTAGAAAACGACTTCAGCCCATCTGTACGGTTGTTCCGGGTTGTTCATGTGCCAGAGAACTAGTCACCAAGACAGAAAGCACGCATACCCGTAATTAATGAGAAATGTAAGGTTGGATCTGTTATATGACATGCAGTTTCGCTGTAAGTAGTATACCACTCACGAGTAGGATGTTACCCACAGGCGACATTCAGGAACAAATGAGCAAGCTCCGAACGCCAGGAAGACGACGGACAAGAATAGACTATCGGAATAGTGTGTACGCGCTATGACAGAAGTTCCACCAAGGCGAATGACAACGTACTATCACCCGATGTATGTGAATGCATGTTTGTCATGCTAATGAGTGTACACGTTTGTGATTTGATTTTTCGCAAGACCTATACGGGAGTTTGCGCAATAAACGAATTTTCAGGCCAACCACCTTTTGCGACCACTACAGATCGCTCTGAAAAGAGACGGGTATGATTGTGTTTCGTTTTCTGAATATATGTTTAAAACCACCAGCGGAAACGTTTATAAGCTGTCACATTCTGATATCCGCATGATATTAAGCAGCCACTGCAGTTGGTGCTGCGTTCAATAAATTGAATGTGTTGTTGGTCGAGGTTTCAATCTACTTACTCGACCCGCATCTCATACACGGTAAGAAAGTTTTTTAGGTTTGTATGTTACTGCGGCAGGGCTCTAGTCACGAGGGGACTAGTGTCTTTGTGGTTTGGTTATATCAGTTTCACTCTGGTTCGTCCCTCCTTTGCTTCCCTTCCGAGTCATGCCGCAAAACCGAAACGACACACGAAATGGTAATACCACAAAATGAATTTGGCATTGTGTTTTCTACTCAAGAAAAGGGAAGTCATACTGGTGTCCGTCAGCAAGCGAATATTGACCAGTGCAAACATGTCACCTACTTCTATTTGGTGACCCGTCACCTTGCTTAACAACTGTTCTCGATGTGTACAATTAGCACATATTGTCACTGTTTTCGGCATGCAGCTGGCGAAAAAAAAAGAATGTTGGCCCCATACTAGGGTTATCTTATTTCCGTTTTGTGGAATAGCACAAATTGTTGAACACTGAAATGTCCGTCATGGTTTCCACACCGGATATGCTTCCATTAAAACATTGTGATATGTCAGTTTCACAGTAATCACCAAAGCGACTAACATCACCGAAAATTCCCAACGAAGGTGGTCGTTTCCCATGTGACATGTTATTGATTTGAATCTAATCCCCTTAACAAACACGACATGCAAGAAGCTGTACGAGAGTGACTTACGGTCGAACATAATTTTCTACCTATTATCAAACGACAAGTATGAAGCGGAAGACTGCAAAACGGGCAGGATGTATCGAACGCGTAATTGAACTCATACACCTATCGCATTCCTGTATCAAAACAAGCGCATCATTAATCTGACACTAGCTGATTAATCAATGACTTTTTACAAACATAATAATCATTAATAAAAGCCATATAAATCGACCGAAGCTTTTTTGCCAAGAAACGGACAAACTAGAGCGGATACTTGTGACTTTAGTCTTCATCTGCAAATACTGGACGAAGTCCTGAAATTGCTGAGATGTTAACCATCCGGAGCAGTTAGCAATTTATCCTAAAACCGTTAACTGTTGCAAATTAGAAGCAGCAGTTTTTGGAGTACATGTTTGTTGCGGTGGACACAACGTTTCGATACTGACCTGGTTTGGTGATCTAGTTGTGTGTTGATCCAACAATACTTACAGCCAATCTATGGAAGCAAACCCGTTCGGCCCCGTACAACCGTTGTCAGGATTGGTTACTTTCAGAATTCCCATTGAAATCAACCTTTTTCACATGTGGCTTTCTACTACTGCGGATACGGAACTGTGAGAACTCTAACGGTAGCTGAGTTGTATTATTTACTGATGAGAAGAGGATACGAACCTCAAGTGAAGAAACCTTAATAAATTTAACTGAAACGAGAGTTAATCGATGAGACTGGGATCCTCTTCTGTTGCTAGTTGAATATGTGCAAGCAAAACAAAATTTCACCTAGCCAGTATCGCGATTTGACTGTGTCAAAGTGGTTGAGGATCTGGTTACCTCATGTCTACGAACACAACTCTTGTATTGTACAAATGTCTGTCCTTCATTGTACAGTGGCATAAATGTGTAAATCTATATCCAGGACTTCCTCCTTTTTGTATAATCGTCTGTTTTGCAATATGTGTGATCGTTCATGGTTTTTCGCTGTTTTATCCAAACATAGAAGCTTACAAGTTACTCTATGTCTCGTTAGGGTACTGCAGTTTGTAATATTTCAGTATGATGCTCGCTTACCACTCCTTGCCAATCAACAGGTGACCAACATCGTTCAATGGTCTTATACACGGTACGCTATTTTTGTCCTATCTCGTGATCGACATGTGGAAAGTATAATTGTTGCTGAGATTATATCACTGATGGGCAAAGCACATCGATCGGCTACTGAATGTATGGAATCCGCCGTTAATTCCAACAGCAACTAAACAATGTAGAATGTAACCAACTTTGAGCTAATTTCCTTCAGTAACAATACACCTATATCGCTGAGTGTTAGCATTAGTAAGAGAACGGCTAATAATCCGTCTTCAACTTTGCTGATGGACATTGGTGACAAAAAGTATGTTAGTTAACTGTTTTCCATAACAGTCAATAAATGCACCTCACGCTGTCTTTATCAAGAAGAAGAATAACCTCTTACATTTGATTAATATGGAATTAACAATTTTCACAAGTCACATAGAGACCACATTTAAACGCGGTATGGTGACATATATCTCCATGATCTATTTTGCTAGAATAAATGGCGTTAGAATCACAATGTTAAAGACACATGTTGAACAAGTCAATGGAAAGAGATCTCAAAACCAGTGGTATACTTGTTCTCCATGTTGAAAGGTGAATATGAACGACTTCTCACAACATAACAAACAACACCGGTGGATTGTCAGGAAGTAGGGGCAAGTATCCAAACGCTCGGCGGAATGCCTCAACGCGGAGGCAGGCACGTCCACAAACCCTCAACGATCGGATGGATCGGATGGGTCATCGCTCGGTTGGGTCGGACCAAAGGGCAAAATAGGATGGACGACCAAATCGGAGGCTCGACTATTCGAACACTCCGGGAAATATCTCGACACTGTCTTGGAGGACAGTCAAAGCTCAGTGCATAGATGGGAGACAACACGCGCTACCGGACGAGCCATCGCTCAACGGAATAGGACCAACGGACAAACATTGGCAAGTCGAAAACCCCCGGATAGAAGGCGTCGATCAACCACATTAACGACGAAGAAGTGCACATGATGCGTGAGGGAAACTTCGAGGTGTTGTGGACTAGAACTCTGACTCATAAGCGCGAGCGCGCGGGTAGCGGGTGAACTAGCGTGTTGGACAATAAAGATGGTGCTTTATTGGACTTCTTTTCACTACACTGGTGCCGTGCCCTGAGCAAAACTCAATGAAGCTGCCATGGCCAAGCCCATTTGCGGATGGTGACATGGAAGAGTGGCGGTCGAAATTTGAGGCGATTGCGGCATTCAGCGGATTGAAAAGCGAAACACAACTTTTGACGGCTTTAGCAACATTGCTCACCGAACGAACAAAAGCTGTATATCAATTGAGCAGGCAAAACAAGGGCGTAACATCGTATCAAGAAACACGGACTGCACTCATTCGAGAGAATACAAAGGAACAAGACCGACAACGGGCGATGGATCGGTTTTATGGTACCGGATTTTGTGACACTCAAGACCCCCTGGTTCACTATCAGCATTTATTACGGCAATTGACTTTGGGCTTGCCGGAAGCAGATGAGAAAACGAAGGATAGATTGGTGAGGGAGCGGTTCATCCAGAG
Source organism: Paragonimus heterotremus (assembly GCA_013368495.1). Lineage (NCBI taxonomy): Eukaryota > Metazoa > Platyhelminthes > Trematoda > Plagiorchiida > Troglotrematidae > Paragonimus > Paragonimus heterotremus. The sequence goes on from LUCH01000147.1 coordinate 217,129, forward strand.
TTGGCCGCCGGAGTTACAGGAGAACGTTCGGATATCCGAGTGTTGTGGGATCACGGACATCGAGCGGCTTGTCGGAATTGCACAGCGCCAACCAGTACGGACGCAAGTCGGTCGGCTGGAAGTCGGGCAGCTCGAAGCGAAAGTGGACTAGTCAACGAAGTCAGTGGAAGGTTTGAAAAAGAATATGGAATCAAGAGGAGAACAAGTTAGACGAACACGTGGACAACCTCACCGCAATCATTGTTTTGTTTGTAATGGGGTGGGACACTGCCCGCCAATGCCTTAACAGACGCCTTCGTCCTTGTTTTTTCGGTGGTAACGGGTTATTATGGGGGCGTTCCACGGGTAAAAGTTCTGCTAGAGGGAGAACAAAAGAGTGCAATAGTAGATACGGGAGCGGGTGCAACGATTACTGGCAGAGTATCAGGATTGCCCGTCAGGTCCGGTAATTGGTATGTAGTTACGGTCGGAGGGACAGCGTTAAAAGTGCTGGGGACTCAGTACGTTGAGATCCAGATAGCCGGTGTCAGGCTACGCTACGCTACGCAACGTTAGTGATTGACAATGTGGAAGAGACCAAAAATGGTGCCCATCTGTTACGTCGATTGAAAGCAAGCGTAGACCTGGAGAGGAACGAGTTACGTGTTGATGGTGCTGACGTGAAGTTGCATCGCGAAGAGACTAAGGATCAGTGCCAAATGGGCCGCGTCTCAATGAAACCTCTGACAGATTGTCCGATCTCAGCCATCCGGCAATGTGTCAGTCAGTTTGCTGATTTGCTTAATAGCGCGGACGATCAATACAGATTCTGCACATGGATGGAACACTCGATAGACTTACAGCCGGGCGAGGAATGCAAATCAGTATACGGGAGAATACCATTCAAATTGATTCCGAGAGTGGAAAGACAATCAAAGGAGATGTTGGAGAAGGGAATCATTAAAAGGACAACCAGCCCATTTTCGTCACCGGTCTTGTTGTCCGGGAAGGTGGATGGAACCTACCGATTTTGTGTCGACTTCAGAGAACTGAACCGAGTGACGATTAAAGATGCGTTCCCGATGCCTCAGATGGAAGAGATTTTTGCACAACTGCATGAAGCTAGAGTACTATCCCTCATTGAATTGCGCAATGTGCAATGCTCCGTCGACCTTCAGACGTCTATTGCTTCGCATTCCGGAGGATCAAGAGGGACAAACCGTATACGAAGACGATATCGTTGTATTCTCCAGGACAGTGTTGGAACACGTGGACAGACTTCAAGTAGTATTGAGATGAATCGATACAGCCGGCCTGGAACTGAGTAGTAAGAAGTACCAAATAGGCCGCAGTTCAATCGGCTGTTTGGATACTCACCTCTCCAGCCTGACAATCCACCACAAATTGACGGTTACTTTAAGGAACATGCTTTTGAGCTAGAAGCTTTGACTAAGTATGTTTAATGTCTGTCTATCTGGAAGCATCTCAGTTCACATGCAATCGTGAAGGTTTTAGCCGGGTCGTCGTACACAGCCTGGGGAGTAGACGAAAATGCCTTAATGTTGTCTCCTTCTCTGGTGATAATTCACTCTCTCAACAAGTCTCATTTCTCGAGCATCAGTTACGCGTTCCCTGTGTTCACCTCCTAAGCCTAGAAAGGCAGGATTATATGGTCAATTTTAAGTTTCGCATTCTGAAACAAATAAGTCAGTAGACATCTCAGCTGAAGACAAAACTCAATGAAGGTCGAGGTCTGTCACACCGTGAATTTGACTGACAGTACGCGAACTACGTACTCTTCACCTAAAGCGGCATGGAATATGTTATTTTCATTAACCTTTCCATCAAATTTTTTTTATTCAGACTTTTGATAATTATAGATGGTGTGTCAATATCCGTGACCGTCGATTAAATTGGAACTTGGACTCGGACAATGCGCCGTTACACTGCTGCCTCGTTCTCAACTTTATCTGACCAGTGTCTCGCCGACTGCAACGATTGCGTGTCCAGAAAACTTTCGTGTCACTGAACAGGACTCTTCAAACCAACTCAGGTACCAAACAATGCAACATACCGCAGAGTGTGGTATCGTCACAGAAATTGCTAGAACTCCAAGAGAAGAGGATTTGCAGGTTGCAGGTTTGCAGGTTGTCTCTGGTGGCAGTTCATATAATATATTGGAGAAAGGGGTGACAACAAGCATCTCAGACGAAATCGTTCGCCGGTCGCGATGACTAGCTAATCAGGAAAATTAGTGAAAAAGAAGTCATCTGTGCGTCATGAGATATTGGCAGACTCTCCATGGTGAGCAGTTCCACTGATCCAAACTGTTCTTATGTCAATGAAACTAGGTAGAAAACAGACGGTGAAATGGACTTTTGAGAATAACATAAGAGAATTGGCTTGACCTAATTTCCGACCAGCGGTCTAGCATTCATTACTATAAGAATGCGCACGTCCTAAAGAAGCGACCGAGACGAATCACGCCATATCGATCACTCAACCGATCCAGTTTCCGGTGGTATGGTTCCATTCAGGTAATCAGATTTTAGCTGTGTAATTTAACGTCTGTAGCCTATGTGAACTGTTTTCTCAGGGATGCTTTCTAATTCCTCATGTAAAATGTTTTTTTCTAACGCATTAACCGGAAACTGATGACGAAGCTGCGAAGCAGATAAGTCGTGGTGTGGATCCAATGAGTTCATTCGCGCAATCTCTAAGGACGCATAGAAAGAAGTGGTTTTGTAGTGTATTGGGTATACAGTTTCCCATAGTGAGTAATTTTTGTCCATGCATCGGGCGATTCGCGGTAGGTTCGTGAAGACTGAGTGATTAGTTGATAAATCTTTATGTTCAGCTACCAGTGAGTTTGGAAATGTCGAGCAGATTCCTCTCCTAGACAGTTGTCTTCGTTACTTTCATATTCGATCGCTGATAACGTTTGGCAAGATGTCAAGTGGTCCTGTTCGGTTTCCTGAAGGTTGTTATTGTCCAGGTTAAGGTATCTATAAACGAAGTGTAGTTAACGAATTAAGACAGCTAAAGTTACAAAAAAGCCATTTCTCACAGCCAGCCTGAATATTGCTTGCAGTTCAAGAGACAGGAATTTTAAAGTTGAATACTTGAATTCAGATAAACGTTTTGCCTATTGGGTCACAATACTTCTTCAATTTCATCGTAAGAATCTGTGGATCGGAATTAATTATATAACTATCCTAGTACTTAACGTATTCACGTCTTCTTGTAATCAAGATGACGACGACGATAATGAGATTGTTAATAAAAGAACTAAAGATAACTGTCTTCTTGACAGGCAGAAATTGCAAGTTTTTAATGGTGAAGCACTTTGTTTTTCAAACTGTGTGTCGCACCCACTGACAACATAACTCATTTTTCAGTTTTAGTAGTGAGTCTATTGTTACATTACATGTGGTGACTGAGGTAAGCACAAAAACGGTGTTACTATGTTGCGTACAACCTACACAGGATATTTTAACATTGTTAGTCACTGACTTGTATGGAACAGGCTGTCTGTTGTGATTTTATTAGCTTCAGACAAAAAATTGCTGTTTCACTTTTCTCTTCGTTGGTAAAGAAAGGACCGACGTCGGACTGGAGTGGACAATTATCACAACTCGACAATCAACAGATTTTTCTCAAATACTCGTGAATCCGTGTTGACACAAGTTGTAATCTGACTGTTCTAACAAGCAGAAATTGCTTTAAAAAATAAGGGGGAATGTTGTTATATCAGTCTGCTCTTAATATCACATCTGAAGTCAGGAAAACGGTTTGTTCGGATATCGGGCTGGTCTTTACATGTTTCAACGAATAATCAAAATTTGTGGCTAGCTGCCTAATAAGCTTGAGCAAACACTTCAGAAACGCACATCTTCACTCAAACTTCACACCTCTCCACTGACCGTAATCGAATCATTCTTTGTATTTTCTATCACACACTTGCTTGTGAAAGGACCATTAATAACATCAACCAAACAAGAAAAAAGATGCCGTAGATGTGTGTTGCATTCAATCGATTTCCAGTCTTATTTTATGGTTTAGATCACCGATTTGACTAATTACCTTAATCTGTCCATAGCGACATTTGAGGGAATCATCCAAATTTGACGCGTCTAGAAATGTGAACCCGATTAACGACGATGACAATACAGGACGCTAACATGCGCTTATGACTGTTCATGCGATATGCGTCATTCTCTAAACATTAGATAGTTGTTCCTGTATTTTCACCTTGTTTCAGAAGGGCTGCCTCTCTTGCAGATAGTAAACAGGCGCAGCTTCCAAACCTACTGCGTGGACTTCAAGAGACCAACAGGTTGGCTCCAATCATTCCATGCACCCTGTCCAAACTATATTCCCAACTATCCAAACAGGAACTCAAAACCTTTTCTCCGTATGTCGGGGTAGATGTTCAGCGATGTTTACGTTTCAACTTTGTCGTTATGCTTGATATAACTTAGGTAAATAAACAATATTCGTTCTTGTGAAGCCGGTGAAATAAGGAAGCCAGCGAGGTGGGACAATTTGGAATACCTGCAAAACGGATAGGTTAGTTGCCCCTCTTGAACTGTAATGTCGATATCACGGGACGGAATTACACGAACACCTACCGTGTCCTCTATGGTGGCCATACGGATTGAAATTAAGGCGTGAACTGCGGTTAGAATTCGTACCTGGGGACTGGTCTGTTTACGTTCCAAAGTCTTATGGGTTCTCCACGAGATTGAAGAAAGTGGCCTTCATGGAACAGTGATCCTTATTCGGTTCGCTCTCTGTAGAAGACCACTGTATACAGAAAGTGTTTCAACCGATTTGATCACTGACTTCAAGACGATAAACCCACTTCTTTTCATATACTGTTTATTCATGTCCCTAAAACCAGGTCAGTGGATGGGGCCGAATGGTGTGCATTGTTGGGAGTTTGAATGCTAAACTTGTGTCGGAAGATGGCATAAGTTTTCAATCATTCCGATTGTTGTTCAGCTATAGACTTGATGTTGGCAGCATATCTGATTGTTTTTGTGCGATGTTGGTTGCAGTATTGTTCACTGTTTGAATGTGACAAATGAAATATAAATACCCGTAAACTCTGTCTCATGATTAATCGGATGACCTTAAATTTGTTCACAAACAAGGAGGTATTTTCTAAGAATGTTCATTTCGTACCAGGCGGAAATTTTTACAAAAAGTCGACAAACCACTTCAGCAGTCTCAGAGTCATCTGAAAGAATTCCGCAATACAATCGACCTTAGTTCCACAAAATGTATGGTGGGGTTGTTGCCAGTGTTAATCATTCGATGAATCGGTTAAATCAGTCAGTATCCATATTTGTATGGTTAATGTAAGTATACTGTAGATAATCTCTGTAGTAATAATATACAACAGGATCTACTGACGTATATGAGTGGAAATCGATTTGGTGGTTTCAAAATTCAAAAAAACGGGCATGCGTACTGTAATCTCCTAGTCAAACTGATTTGTTCAATCGCCGACGGGACTCAGTGAAAATAATTCGCTTTGCCACCAGCTTATCTGAACGGAGTTTTACTGTGCTGTAAGGCTTGTGCCATGACATTAGTGATGGTTCTGTGGTGAATCCGTTTCTTGGTTTAATTTTGCTATGAATAACCCACAAGGGAACTGAGTACATCTCTGGACATTTTTATCCACTCATTCTACTCACTTTTTCGAACAAATGAGTTCATCGATATGGTTATACCAAACGTTTTCAAAATTGGTCATTTCACTAAAGTATCTTTTCTACCGTTAGTTTTAGCGAAAACTCAGTCGTAAAAACCTGAACTTCGACAGCATTTGAATAAACGACCAAAACAGGCAAACACTGAACTACGAAACCATGTTGAAAGCTCAGAAATGTCACATTTTCATTCATTTACCCACCAAATCCGGTTCGTAATCTTGTGCTCTCTAAAATTATCAACAGTGCCACAATGCTTATCAGTGATACGACTTTACTATCAATGGAACACCGCTCACGTCCAGTGGTAGCTTTCGTACTCTAACAAATTTTAGATAAACGATATTAGGTAAAAGTCTGCACCGATTGATATTTGTCATAAGTGCACATTTTTGACCATGTGATATGTATTTGGACCCCAGTTAAATTGATCACCAGAACTGGTCGTAAAGACCATTGTACTGCTAGCTATATATTAGAACAGACCGTGCAATAATCTCGGTCAGTCGGACAAGCTGGTAAACACTGAGATGAATATGGCTCAGTGTTCAAGAAAGACAGTTTGGTCGTACTCTGTGTGAAGTCACTATCTTAGTGATCAATACACTAGTTGAATGAAAACGTGTGCGGTACTTCAACTTTCCACTGTTTCAATGACGTGCATCATGGACGACCCGTGATAACAAAGAAGCTGCTTTTCAGTTTGAACTGTCTAGAATGTCCAGTTCAATAAAGGCTGCAGTCAAATCTTTCTATTCAATTTATGGATAGTAGATTTTTAACTACAAATGCCTTCATCTTTTTAATCTCAAAATTGGTTAATCGAATCATTTCGAAAAGCTGCTGGAGAAATAGTAAAATATTTCGGTCAGGATCCTTTCACTCAGCCTCCTTTTCCGTCGCTTACGCTAGCCGTATAATGGTAGTCTAGATGGATGCTAGAATGAACCGACTGACATCACAGATGTCTTGCGATATGGTCACTGGTATAGCAATTAACAATCGATCTGCACTTCATGAACCGCTCGTTCCAGAATGAAAAAACAAACGTTCTTCGTCGTGTGGCCTGATTTTAAATTGAATAACATTCACATTTGATTGCAGGTAGCCTTTATTCACAAATGAGATTTCGAATTCCGGCCTAGTTCTCACTGGGAAACTGAGTTAAGTCTTGCACCATCAATTTCAGATCATTCTAAACGCTCACATAAACCTGTTCATAGGCAGCGCTCAAGATGCTTTGTCTTAAACCCCAATCGCAATACTAGCAAGTACCAGCAAAGGTTCAGATAGACAACCCAGTCATCGCAGTAAAACCGTAATCGTTAATTCATCGCTTAACACATTGCCGAATACTTGGCTATTCTGACGAAAAAACTTGGAGCAGCGAAAGTAGGAGTGGAGCAAAACAAATTCAATTTATTATGAGGAACATCGAAACGGCAAGAAAAAATTACAAAAATCTTCACAAAAATGGTTGTCGCTGGGTGATTAAAATATACTCTTTTGAGTGACCTGCCAGCATTTATTTTCTAAGACCAAACAATTCGATTGTTTCAGTCAAGATCGCGCTCGAACAGACAGATTTAATCATTATCTGTTACTAAGAGTAGCTAATGGCCACTGACTCTCTAGCGCTGACTGACCACAGTTTCGTTCACCGCGACTTGTATATGAGTGCTGATTGGCTGCAGGTTCTCCATATAGGAAGCCACCCTAGTCAACTTTCTACAGGAATTCCACATTATTGACTTTTCTGATGAGGATATAACGCGATTCCCTAAGGACGTTGATCAGAATAAAAGTGACCATGATAAGACAATTTAGCCTATTAACTGCATACGCCCACTAAATGGTTATGGTGAACAGTCAATGGCGAATGCATTCACATAGACAAAACAAGGCTGACCATTTAACGTTCGTCGACTTGAAACTAGTTGGTAGCATCAGAAACGGATTAGCCTTTCACAGTACCTGAGGCCAAAGAACGCCTGCGCTTTAAACCATCACCCCAAGCGGCTTGTGCTGCACCATTTGCGGTTCCACTCACACGCCACGTATCCGGTGTAAACTCGAAGGAATAAGACCAGCAGCTGTGTGAGTCAGGTCTCCGTGTCCAGCCGGCCAATGCTGGTTAGCCAATTGAATGGTTAGCAGGGAAAGGAAACCCTTATCTCTCGGGAAATAAACAGAGAGACTGTAATGACAAGATCTAAACTGACAAGAAAGATATGTGAACTGTAATACAAGAAGCATTTCAGTATACGAGTGCATGTTAAAGCATTCTAGAGAAGATAAGGATGAAGAACAAAAATCAGATTGAACTATGTAGATAACAGGCGAACCACTCATCATACGATGCACCAACGAAGTTGAAGAAAAGAATGGGTAGTAAACTGCAAACGCCCAAGTTTTTGTAAAGATGAGCGGATTAGTTCCCTAACGACCATGGTCTCGGTTGATGCAATCATTAACAGAAATAGAATGGATATGCTGATATGACCTACCTGAGACTAACGTACTCGTCGTTGCTCCGCAAATGGTACACTATGAGCAGGCTGGTGACGTACTAATCGAAGGCGGCTAGCTCATGCGCAGCCGCACACATCGCAACGTCATATAGTCACATCACCAAGACCTATGGCACCGATGGTTCCTTCGCGTACCGCACGCTTCCGTTCACTATCACAAACGAATTGTTCACTGAGCCTGTAGACGTCGGGCCGGTTCACATTATTTCACACTGTCCGGTTCAATCCTAGGTCTTCCCAACATATCAAATAAACGTTACAACGTGAAAGGCTCATCTGCACAACATTCTGGTATCTCAGTTCATAACCATCTCAGCTTTTGACCAGCGGGATTTTACTTACCTGATATCAGTTTTCCATAAAGCAGCTGCTTCCGAATACGATCATCGCCCGTTCGACTGACGTGACCCAACCAGTACACCTGCTTCAGCATCCGCATGGCTTCCATCCCGATCATATCGGCTCGCCACAGTACCTCAGTGTTCGGAAACATATCCGACCACCAAATATCCAAGGTGCACATCAGACATTGCAAATGGAAGCGGTTCAGAGAGCGCAAATTACGTTGATACAGTGTCCATGTTTCACTGTCGTATGACAGTAGAGACAGCACCATTGAGCGGTGGACAAAGGGCTTAGTGCTCTGCTTCAGGCTGTGGTTCTGACAAACACGTTTTTCAAGACGTCCGAAAGCAGTACTAGCCAATGCCACACGAGTTTTCAATTCGCGGTCCACGGACAAATCGGTTAACAAATTGCTCCCCAAGTAGCAAACATTCACGCAGCTACCAACAGTGGCTCCATCAACGCGGATTTGGGGTGAAGGTGTACAGATAGCAGGTCTGCCTGGAGAAGGCTGAAAAGGAAAAAAAATGTCTTGCCATTATTGACCTCCAATCCGAAATTGGATGCCACGGACCCAAAGGCTGTCGTCAGGCATTACAGTTTCTCTTCAGTGTGCAAACAACGCGCTATCACCTGCGAATAAATCCAGGCGTATCGTTGATGTATGTAACCGAATATTCAGCAAGCGCCCAATCGTCCGACACTCTACATTAACGCAGTCTTCCCCAGAATTCTGAAAAGCAACTGTTACTACGGCATTCAAATATAAACTAAGTAGGGCTTGAGCTAGCACATAACCCTGCTTCACGTTACTGACGGGGTCTTAATCATCACAAGTCGATCCACACAATTGTACTTTTGCCCTCATTCCCTAATGCAACATTCTAACCAAATTGACGAACTTACCTGGACATCCAAACTTACCAAGTACCGTCCACAACACCTCGCGGCTCATGGAATCAAAGGCCTTGGTGAAGTCTCGGACGATGCCTTACAGGGGTTGGGTGTGTTCCGGACATTGCTTCTGAAGCTACCGAGCAGCGACCACCAGATCAATCGTACTTCGAGATCAAGCGAGAGTAAGTGAGGCTTAGGTGTTCTTTTGAGATAAACTGTTCATGGTCACCCAATCAATGGTAGTATGACGGCTTAGTGGGCTACCTCTGGCTGAGTACACAAACAGCCTTCCTCCGCGTCTAGCGGTAATTTAATGATCGATGGACCGAAAATCGCCTCATACGAATCGTAGAACTCCTTATGTTGTCGGTGACCTGATATGCCTTGCATCCGCTGGCCCTGCTTCCTACTCCATTTGTCCTTGATTCTGCGAACAACCTCGGCCAGTTGATGGCGGATAGTCCGGAACATGGTCTACATCGCTTCATTTCCTGGGTCCAGTGTGGAGGCAGCAAACGTGGTATTCTTCTCTCGTACCAATTGGGCGATAACTGCGTTGTTGTCGTCAAACCAGTCCAGAGGTTTCTGGAGTTGGAGATCGATCCTCTTAGTGGCTGACGTCGTGATCCGTTCCTCGATGAACTGCCGCATACCCTCAAAGGTAGTGGACACAGAAGCGTCGTGCAGACGAGCGACAACTGCACACTGGAAAACAGTCTGCATCTCGCAGTTTTCCAGTCGTTTGAAATCCAACGTCTGTCGTTGTCCGGATGATCTTCAATAGAGAAGCTTGTGTTCATGGATGAACAATTTGATAATAACCAGTCTATGATCTGTGCTACATTCAGCGCCACGTGTCACTCGCATGATACGCACTTCACGAATGTTGCACTGCCGCGCAATCATGTAATCAAGCAAATGGTGATGACCGCTTCGTGGATGTCCATGTCGTGATGTCGCTCGCATCCAGCTGGAACCGGGAGTTTATGGCAGCCAGCTCGTGAGTAGCATACAGGTGGAGCAGACGATCGCCGTTCTCATTGACTGAACCAATGCCGTAGAATCTAAGGACTCCCAGGTAAGCAACCGAGTCGAGCCCGACTCGAGCGTTCAAGTAACTTAAAAGAAACATTCAGTCACCATTCACTCACCACAAGCGAAAGTGGTTGAGCGTTCACATATGATAATTCGGTCGTGCCTAACGTGAGGTCAATGGCGCAGTGGTAAACACGGTTGTCTCATGAACAGCATGTCCGTGGTTCAAGTCCCGGCAGTGGCGATGATATGCACTACTGACGAGCTCTAATGAGAGCGAAACTCGAGTCTACTGCTTCTTTTCGAAAGGGACCGACTGGAAAGTCTATGGGAATGCGACAGCTGCAATCAATTGTGAGTGATGTTCAATTTGAAATTAACCAAATCCCCGACTACTCAACAGTAACTTATAAGTTTGGCACACTTACCTCGATCGAGTCGCAGTTGCATAGACACCATTCGAGAGCTGATGCCATGCGGTTCGCCTATCATCAAGGCATTGAGGAAGTAAGCAGCTGTGAAACAGACACCATGTTCCCTATCATCGTCTGCTGCGTAACGTATCGGTAGAAGATGTACCCAACATCTTCTTCCCGTAACTCAACTTGGTCCTCAAGTGTTTTCCCACCCAAGGCTACTACATCGATTTCTTAGCAGTACAGTTCCATCGCGATCAGTGCGCTATGCCGTTCCAGCCATTCTGTGGTGTTGTATCGATCTAGCAGCGTGCGCACATTCCATTTTTCAAAACGAGGTGTCTTGCTTCCCCGGGCCTATTTCAGGTTGGTCTTCGGGGTACCGAGACTCGAATGAGCATTGTCTGCTCGGGGATTCATATTTCAAGGGGCAGTTTGAGGGTGGTTATATGGCAGTAGCAAATTTTCACCTATCCACCCTACTACAAAAAGCAGATAGGACGACCAGTGCAGTATGGTATCCAGTTCATGTTGTGACACCATGATTTATGTGGGCTTTGGATACTGTCAGGAAGCACAGACCTAGACAAAAGGGAAAATAGACAAGGCAGCAGGTGCCACACACACACACATGCAACAGCATCAACCACTTAGAACATGCTATACAGTCAAACCCCAATAGTTTCAGCGCACTCATACAGAAACGGCAATATTGCACAGACAAACCTATCAGACATACAAAATATGACGAGAGAGAAACAAGCCTCAAACCGAAATAAAACAGAACATACTAGCACCATCCATAACGAACGCATCTGCCCATTGTCTGACTGCTCCCCTTTGACCACTCTTGGGGATTACAGTAAATACTAAGAACAGAATAAGATTACTTAAATTATAGGCCTTTAGGCAAATGAGAATCAAACAGTGATTTAAAGCGATCTCTAGAAGCGCTCGTAACGACCTCAGAAGGTAGATTGTTCCAGAGGCTACTAACCCTGTAAGAAAAGAACTGCTGTCTACGGAAGGTCCGAGGACGGAGTTTGAAAAGCTTTCTGTTATGTCCTTATCAGCCGTCATCATTCACTACAGTAGGGAATTGTTCAATGAAACCTACTTCGAAGAAGAAGTGTGTGACAATTAAATGGCCGCGCAGTCGTCGAAAGTCAAGTGGATACAAATCAAGAATTTTTAGTCGAGACTCTTACGCGACACTTCTTAAGCCCGTTAATAATTTGGTAACCGCGCGCTGGACACGCTCAACAGCTAATATGTCTTTCTTCAGACCGGCATTCACGACCTGATTAGCATAATCGAGAAGCGTTCTTACATAAAATGCATAACCCGCTTGAAACGCTGTCTTTACCACGCGGGGGAAAATGTGCCCAATCATTACAACAGCGGCAAATTCCTCTTTTGCTGCTATCTCGATGGTAGGTGAAGCATATGTTAGACGATAGCCAGATGCCCAGATCCTTCCTCAGATCGACGTTCATTAAACCTATGAATCACGAAGACATTGTCAGAATCTATATCGAGTGACATGTCAGCACTTCAATATGGGGGACGGTAGACAACCCCCATCAATAAACGATCCAAATTGGTTGAGCAGACTGGACACCAGACTATTTCATGAATAGCACTGAGGACTGTATGATCATAGTGGAAGGCCTGCTGCAAAGTATGAATATATACATTATATATAAGAACTGGTTTACCGGTATTCGGTGATTGCATCCATATGGGGTTCTAAACGGGTGCCAAGTTCACGAAGCGAAGCTACCTAGTTACACAAGGTCCCACCAAACACATGACTGATTCCGATGAATTTACGAAACTGATTAACAGTCGGCCCCATAGCAAAGGATTGTTCAGTCCTATCTGTAGACCGTGTTGAAATTAGCACACCATTCACATACATGGTTTCTCTTAAGTGAAGTCGTCTAGAGAGGATATATGCCCAGAAAAAAAGTTGGATAACAACGAACTGTTAGTCGTCGCATTATGTTTCCTTTACCTTGTTGAGATATCCAAAGAAGTCTAAACAGACAGCACTGGTTGACGTAATCAACGTCTTAGAAACTATGAACGGAAAAACGTCAAATTTTTATTGCATTCCCGACTTTCAGACCTTAAAGGTAGCTCGTTTCTCACCGTCCGATCTGATACGTTTCACGAGTTTGTTCCCAATTTTCACTGGATTTTATAGTGTCGGAAATGGTGGGCATACATCTGTCTTACAAATTCGTCTAGTTTTTCGTTCCGTTCATTCTAAATTACCAATTATTGCTGACTTCTCAATGGGGTGTTCTATGTTGCAGTTGACCAAGCCGTGGTTGTTGACACTAGCAAATTCGAATTGGATGGAAATGATGTCATCGATCGTCAAGTCGGGATAGCAGATGTCTAGAGCGTTTTCCTAAGCCGTTATTTATTCTGATGATTAGTAGAGCATTTTGGTTTTCAAATGGATTGAACATCACCCACAAGTGATTATAGCTGTCGCATTCCCATAGACTTTCCAGTCGGCCCCTTTCGAAAAGAAGCACTAGACTCGAGTTTCGCTCTCATTAGAGCTCGTCATAAGTGCATATCGTCGCCACTACCGGGGATAGAACGCAGACCACGCCTTCCGTGAAACAACCATGTTGACCACTGTGCCACTCATCTCACATTAGGCACGACCGAATTATCGCATGAGAACGTTCAGCAACTTTTGCTTGCGAGTAATGATCAGGTTGCCCGATCGCCTGGAGGAGAGACACAGTTACTGCTTGTTAACTCTAGTCGATGACCCCCTGACTAGGACATCTTTACAAGCTGAAAACACAGAAACCATTAACTTCAGTGGTGTTTTGATTACTGGTGAGTAATACGGGATTTTTGTTATCAGACGGTCCGAACTTCACCCAGAATTGATCATAACTCATAAGCGAAAGTGACTGAACTTTCAAATATGACAATTCGCTCGTGCCTAATGTGAGGTCATTGGCGCAGTGATAAGCATGGTTGCCTCATGAACAGCTTGAACGGAGTTCTAATCCCGGCAGTGGAAACGTTATTCATTCAAATGAATACGCCGTTCGACCTGCCTGATGCACGATAGGCTAAATGCATATGAAAACCCTGCCCTTGTACTGTTGATAATGGCAAGATGGACCGAATATAGGTCAATACAACATAATAATGACATATGAAAATATCTGCCAACCGAAATATCCTAATCCAATATTTTCCATACCCCAATGGAAGGTATCGAAAGAAGGGTATCTAGTCATAAAACTGGGAGTACTTATCGTGGGTTGCTCTGTCTTGTGGAGCTATAATATATTCATTTAATTCCAAAAAGCAGTTCATCTGCATCAATGTGGCCAAAGCGTAATAAATGATTAAATTTTAAATTGACTTTTAGGAAACAGAAGAGAATTTCGGATTGCGCCGAACGTGATAGTTTGTGGTCTTTATTCTCAATCCATAGTTCTCTTATGGAGAAATTTTCGGATTTATAATTGCCAGTAGGTAAATGTGGGTTAAGGATTTCGTTCATTTTTACGTAATCTCCCGTCAGTTGTGCAAGATTAATTTATCTTTGCTTAGTGGATTAAATGATGAATCCTCTTCTTTCAGTGTGATTACAGAACCCGTTTTTTCATGACAACCAGTTTAGTCAACATAAGAAACCCTTTTATTCAATCCACCTGAAAGGCCATGAAATGTACTTCATGTTGTTCGATAAACCTGTCGACTTGCAGGCAAATGCTTCATGCTACACCATGACCTCTAGAATAATTTCAGGGGACCAAACAAAACTTCAACTGTACACACATCTTCCTCATAAGTGCGATACAAATTTCCATATTTCTTGTGTGTGGCAACTAAACTGGTTTTGAGTTATTCATCATCAAACCAAATAATTAACTTTGAATGAAACAGTGTTATCAGGATGAAGTGAACAAAACAAGTAACAAGTCAGAACGAGGCCAATAGCGTCATATATATAAAAGGTAACAAGCTGTTTATATGACTAGGCCACAATTATAGCGCAAGTGGGACCCTGAGAATTTCATCGATCACAGGGTTGGTGGCTTGCCAAGGGAGGTAAATACTCCATTATACCAAATGAACGTCATTCACAGCCGATCTCAACCATCGCATTCCAACTGAATTTTCAGTCAGCCTCTTCCGATAAGAAGCATTAGCTTAGAGCTTCAATCATATTGGCGCTCATCAACGTTTCACATCCTTTCCGTGGATAGTATTGGAACTCCGACCAAGCTTTCATTAGACGGTCGCATTGACTACTACACGATCGAATCATCATGTGTAAACTTTCAGTTACATCCACTTGTGAGCAATGCTCAGATTGCCTAACCGTCTCATTTGCTAGTTTTTGTGGTACTGTCCACATGAGTCGCACTACCAGGTGACTATATGAACATATCCGTGACCGTCATCCTCCCCCCCTCCCCGGATCAACAGCAGAGTCACTAAGACATTCATCAGTGCAACTATGACAGATTTTGCTGATTCGCGTCAAACTTTCAATCTAACGTTTTCTTTTCGTCGGATTTATCGAGTTAAGGCAAGATGGTGAAAAGTCGTTCAACTGAATAATCGACCCCTGTGAGCACATAAATGTTTTGTTTAAGTTTCGCGATTGTCAGGCTAACTACACACACCAGGATCGACAGAACTGCCATAGCCCCATTTGCGTCACAATTGTAACGTAGTCATATAAATACCTTGTCACCTTTTACGTCTATGACACCATTGATTTCACTTTAATGTGTTACTTGTGTTTTCCACTTCATTCTGATAACACTCTTTCATTCAAACGTTAATTATTTGGTTTGATAATGAATAACTGGAAATCAACTTTTTCTCTACACCATTTTTCCTGATGACATATTTCCCTTGACACTTGTCCGTCAGTAATACCTTTAGTCTCGGTCTGGATGACGCAGTGTTCCGACCATTAACTAAATGGAGTGCCGCTGATTGTCGTTAATGCCGAGCGTTTAGTTCAATGAGCAAGTTAGTTGACTCAACTAGCAGCCGGCCCTATTTTAACAAAACAGCCTAAATTTGTCTACGATATAACCCAAATGACTTGTCACTTTACAGGACGGAGCTTCGCAGTTCATCGATAAGAACAACGCTGCGGATAGGAAAATGGGAAATGAGTGTAGGTAAATTCTACTCATCCGTGTGCGACAACCGAGTTTGGCTCATGAAAACACAAAATTGTTATCTTGTTAAATGAGTCAAGTGACCACGATTTCTGTAAGTGTTTCTGAGACCTGTAGTCGAACGATGAAAGATTCAAAAACTTGCTTAATTTGTTTTGACAGAATCAAACACTCTATATTTGGTCTCGTCGACCTGTGTTTGGTTAACAGATAATCAGCAATCTAAAAATGGAGTTGTGGAACATTATGCCTGAAACAGATCAATATTTAAAAGTGCCGATCAATGAGTTAATCGTGTGGTAATTAACGATCAGAATGAAATACAGCGGTGGCACCACGCTAGACTTTTTTAATTTGGACATAAACCTACAAATTATGTTTGTGTTATAATTAGAATTTCTCGATTTGAATAGCACCGACTAAAGAATAAGGCAAAACTGGTTCATTGCGTGCCAAGGCTTTTAAACAAACGTAAACAAGCAGTTATTATATATGGTTAGTAGTTAGGGAATTTCGTCGGTCAGTGGAGATAAAGTGGTATAAGTGAAATCATCAGTAGTGGCCCGACTGATCTACTCGTAAACATAAAACCCGAAAAATAAAGTTAGGATTTTGAAATGGTAAGATCATTTTTAGTATTTCACCACAAACGTAAGCGCCAGGTTTGTAGCAGTTGTGTTTTATGTCAGCATTTTGGCTCAGATTATCAAAAAGTTGATTATATTTTCAGCGTTTTAGCTGATTAAAAGTCAGGCGCCGTTGGCCAGAACCTCTCGTTCTGACTGTTAGGATTATATAAGTTGGGAATCCAGTTATTCTGACAGTCAGTGGAATATTCCAGAATGCTTTAATGGAACATTATCAGGCTCCATACACATCTGGTACTGGACCACTAAAGAAATCGAAAGACTCATCACTGAAATAAATCAGTCCAGCCAGGTGATAAATGACCGACAAAATTGCATAATAAATAGCGTTTATTAAACGGACAAGATTGGATAAAAGTAACCACAGTGATTAAATGAATGCCTCTTTGTGCTGTTCACCGGAACTTAAGTTCAACATGTAAGTGCACGTTCAGTGGTCTTCCCCTTTCACTATAGTAACGGACCTCACTTATGATTGCCGTATAATTACTGCACTGGTTCAGGATACCAACTTGTGCACATCAATTGCATTAGTGAGTAGTAAGCGATTTTGATTGATCGATTGATCGCCAATCAGACTTGCTCAAAGCTGTTGTATTCTCACAGACTTTCCAGTGAATCTCCACCTAAAAGAAGCACTACACTTAAGTTTTGCTCTTGTTAGAGTTTGTCGGTAAAAACGTTTTCCGGAAGTGACCCGTATTTCAGGCTACTTGTGAAACGGAATACTCCTAGTGTATCTAAATTTCCGAGTTCTTATAAGAGATAGCCGATAGAAAGAACACTCACACATCGACCAACAATAAGAGAACTGCTAACGATTCCATCACCGAACGAAACCGAAAAGCATGGCGAATTGAAACAACAAATGACAAACCGAAAATGATAACACGGCAAGAGAAACCGTGACCTACCAACTCTACAGGTAGGCCACAAGATGTAGATAGTCTAAGTTTCAAAAAGCTTTAGGTGGTGAACAGAACGAGCAGTGGTGAGTGACGTCGGTTATTAACCGTATGAAGTGAAGATCAAAAGAACACCGGAGAGACTAAATTGAGTCAAATTAAAAAAACGGTTAGTACCGTTTACAAGGAACCTCTCCACAAATATAAAAATGCTACCAAGAACCAGTAGTGTTGTGTAATTCTAAAAAAGGAAAGGAATCAAACAGACTGAACTGGACGGAAGGCTACAGTCAGTCAATGTCTGCTGCACGAACAAACTAGGATATTAGTGCAGTGACATTCGGAGGTAGCACAGAATTTTATTATAGCGGACGCCTGAAGAAAACAAATAGTTTGAGCGTGTCACACGTTAAAATAGCCTACTTACAAGATGGGACGATTCAACCAGTAGAAAAGCTGAGAGTGCAGGATGAGTTGTATTTCTTCGTTTCACTACCGTTTCTTGTCTGTATAGTGATCCATGGAGTTACAACCAAGTGGAGGTAGCCAAGTAACGTAAATGCTATATTTTGCGTTTACTTTTGAGAACAGCAATTTTTTGAAAGGATGTAGGAGCAGTAAAATTTTATTGACTCTCTCTCCTGTTCCACACAGAAAACCGTTTGGTTTGATACAAACGACCCTGGCCAAAACGGCATGGGTGTTTCTCACATAACTAATTACTAAACATGGTTCTCCCTTGCAATACAAGATTTACGACCCACTGAGTTCCTCAACCATGCTTATCCTTAAATTGACCTCATTCTAAAAACTCGTCCATCCAACCTGACGGTAGCAAATTGTAACCAGGTTGAATTTAATTTTAGAATGTCCTCAGACTGTTCTCTAATTAGATGGTATGCATTGAAACAACCCAATTAAACCGATGGCCAAATGGAAAAGAAACCGCCTTGTTAATAGTGAGCCGTTATTTAAAAATGTTGTTTGCTTATAAGACATAATTATGCAAAAACCGATTTTATGGTGAAATATAGTTTCGAAAATATATACCGGAAAACTAGCTGCATTGTTAAAATTTTTGTGACCCAGTGGTTTTAGCTTCTGAGAAGTGAAGGTCTGCGAAGTCCATTTAAATCATCGAGGAGTTACTGTCATTAACTTATTAAGTTCAAGAAAACTTGGTTCACAGGAGTGCTGGTATAATGGATAAGAAATATGATGTTTGTAAAATTCCATTTTGCACAACTTGTAACCTCTCGGTTCACTTTGATTGGTTCATGTCGGCCAAGTTCTTTCATTGGTCTATTGCATCGGAAACAACTCTTTTTGACTTGATGCATGTTGAAATAAATAACTCGTTTAACATTAGAAGCCATAATTTTGTGCAACCAAGGTTACGAAATCAAATAATACCATATACTGAGTATACGGCTAGTTAACTGAAGAGCATTTCCGAAGAGATACCACTACGGTGGAAATTGCATATTCCACAATATTATGTGTATACGCGTTCGCTGACTGTTTTACTCTTTATCCATTTAAACAGTTTTTGATTGGACTGTCAAGCCTAACATACTAGCTTCTATTAACCAAACGATTGACATGTTTGCAAACGGATTAATCAACTGTAACAGGCACTTCCAAAGATTGGCTTTTGCGTCTTCGAAGATGGATTTTCAACATTTTCAAAATCATGACTTCAACCGATACAATTTTTAAAAAAGCCTAATTAAGCCTTACAGCCAAGTCTCCTGAAAAAACTATTAGATCAGTAAGACACTTTGGGATGCAATTAAACCAGATCACTCTTGATATGTGCTGAAATGAGTTTATAATCCGGGAAACCTGTGTTTTGAAGATTACAGCCTGATAATTTACTTGCACTGAATAACGTCTGTACTTATTGACTAATAATACTAGGATTACCGAGCTTTAACTGTAGTGTTGGAAACACACAAGTTAACAGTTCTGTCCATTTGACTAATTCAGTAATGAGCTACAATGCGACAACACACGATTGACTATACTTTGTGCATTGTGCTGTATGTGTACTGATGCTGAAGTTCGATCATACTGGTGGCCAACTACATTTGAGAATGCCCGGTTGTTTGAAAATATATTTACGATGTGTTTCTCCCAATAGCTTGCACTGTCATAGTTATTGAAGTCAACAATGGTTAATTTATTGTTTCAAGGAATACCCTTTTGATTCGAAAGAGTTGGACTTACATTGTAAAAACGTTGTCACCAAAGAAGACCGTATCCAGATTCTGGTATATTAGTAATTGAACTAGTGGTGTCAACAATGCCTCAAACTCTGATGGACAGACGGAACGACAACGCTACTAACCAATACTACATTGGGTTGATGTCTGTCAACGATCCAACTATCCACGATGGTCATACGTCGATCCTTTAACACTGTATCTTCACTTTCATTACACCCAACTATAGTTGTTTAGTAGTTTGCAACTCATATAATCACCCGCAAATTGGGGGGTCTAAACAACGAGCAATATGTGGTGGACTGAGTCAGTGACACTATTGATTGCTGGACCGAGAAACGTCGTTACTGAAGCCGGTGATGTAACTTTTTATCAACGTGCACGTTTTAATTGTTTTCATGCGAACAACGTGTGAACACACCTCAACGACCTTTCGGTCTAAACTGATCAAGACGATCCTCGTTCGTTCTGTCTTTCAGTCATTGACTAGTCATGGTCAACTCATTAAACCCTCTCACTACACAATTTAGCCAGATTCACTGAAAAGCAGCATAAGATAGTTACTGATCCCATGAATATTGCGATGACAAACGAATACTCAGGAACTGGAACTCCCGGCATTCGTTATACCTATGTCTGAATTAACTACATCGAACCGGAAGTTCCAAACAACGGTGGGAAATTCCCTAACACAAAATAAACCCCTAAAATGACATCTTAGGGTGCGTAATTTACCTTGATTATAACGATCTACTTGACACTTCAGATAAACAGTCAAAAATGAGTGAAAATGGGTTACTATAACGTCTGTAATACATATAATACTTAAATACTCTGAGCTGTTTAATCTGTAATGAACGTCAATACGCAAGCATAAAGATGCGGTCCCAAAATCCATATGCTACCAGTAACCCAAACTGGCGATCATGCACTGCCTGTTTTGAAATCAAGAGTCTGTAGTCAACCATGATTCTGTAGACGGAATCACTAAAATCAAAGTAGCAACCATAAAAAAATGTTTATTTCAACTGTTCTTTTAGAGTAAAACTGTCTTACTCGTTGCGGCATATCACATAAATCGTATTCCATTAACTCGAAATGTTCAATTTGTACGAAAGGCACTTCATATTAAAGGCCCACCGCAATGAAAAATAACTCTTCTTCACGGCTAGGTTCAGTCACTTCACTCATAAACCGATCATCACTTGCTACGGTTTTGGAAAACGCAATACTCGGCATGGACCTTTACGATTGACAGTTTTATCCCACTGACGAGCTACTTAGTTGAACGTTGAGCCTACTTGATAACAAACTGTCAATTCTGACGCATATTTGACCTGACTCACCACAGAGGTAAGCAAGAACCACGAGTTTCCTGCTCAGAGGGCTTTCGTTGAGGAACTTCATGTTCGGCTTGTCGTTACTCCATGCTATTCTTATTGTGGTATGGTTATGATATAAATATGATGTGTAGTAGTTTGATCACGTTCAGTAGGAAGCCCGTTGAATACTGTTTGAAGTGCTGGTCTCGAGTCCACGAAAGTATCATCACAACTTCCAGTCGAAGCAAAATTGAGCCTTACTGCTCGAAAGAGAGTAAATCTAGTTTGAAACAAATGAAACACTTATTAGAATAAGACAGCTATCATCAAGGATGAGTTTTGTTTAACTTGTGACAGTTGACTAATCATTTTTCTTCAAAAATTCTATTGGCGTTTCAGGATGACATTATTTTTCAATCTGGTAAACTGATAAACTGCCACTAATTTTTCAGCCGATTTCCACAAATAGAGCGGTGTGTAAGTCAAAGGAAAACTGCAATTACTCACATTTTGTAAGTAGTGAGTGGAAATAATTGAAAGAAAAATACGGAAGCAAAGTTTTTCGGTTGATGTTCGGTAATCTGTCCATCGAGCAAAGGAGATAAAAGGGCGGTGCTATTTCGTTCCGGCTATCGTGTGCCACCCTTCCTCTTCTTCTTCCTTCTCTTTTTCACATTCGGGTCTAATCTAGGGCGCAGTTTTTTCGGTTCAGGCACCAACTCTTGAAAATCCTGCATTTTACACACGATACAGCGCTCAAAATTGGTCATCACGTTGGCAAAATCGCCTCTTCCACATTCGTTGCAAAATTGTGTTCCACAAAACCGACAGCGTCTTACACTTTGCACAGCCGCACAGGGCCCCCAGTGACACATGTGATTCACGTCAGTAAGAGTGATCTTGCGTTGTGCAATGTGGAACTGATGGTCAAACCACGTGAATAAAATCAATAGCTGCTTCATTCGAACTTGCCATCAATAAAACGCAGTCCTATCCGTTGTATCTGAAGTTGTGGGTGATTGCGTAATACAGCGTAATTTCGTAGCGAGGAAACACACGGATCATTGATTATTTCAGTCAGCCTGCGACAAGGAACTAAGACAGGCTTGCCGTTGAATAGGACGACATGTCCTGCAGTTGAACAAATTCAATGGAGCGTTTTTGCGGTTGTAATGCTTTCTGCTGCTTATCCTCAGACAGGCACGTCAAGACCAGTTATCCCCTAGTTTGGACTCAACAGGAAGGTCGAATCGCCCACTGTTCGCGTCACCAGTTCCATGGACCCCGCCTGTGACGGGGGAGTTTGTAAGTAATGGAAATACGGCATGTTGTGGTTGGTTTCAAACTCACTCCTGCTTGAACGGTGGTTATTGTTACATTGGACCAGTAATTCTGACATATAGCGGTTGCTTGTAAGACAGCAAATCACTGAGTTTAATGCTGGAATTTTCAATGATTTTAAATGAGCACATTCGATCACATTTGATCGGACTTATCTCAGTCAGACTGATCATCCGGCAGGTATTCTTTCAACCGTAGAATATTAGCTCCAAGAACTGCACTTGTCAGAGTACTTCAACTATCAACGTCATCTTCATCACAATCTCACGATTAAACGAATTTCAGTGCCATCTTTGGCTGGACTGCATAGAACAAAATACTAAACTAAAGTGAGGGCGCTGAACGTAGAACGCAGTTATCTTGATGACGATCGTCTTATTCTACACATAGGGCTTTTCATGTTTGCCTGGTATTGGCATCTTGTTGTTAAGTGTTTAAATGAAAACTCAATAGTTAGACTCATTCCCCTCCTTTCTTTTGGTTTGTCTTCTTAATTAGGGATTGTTTTCATTTATTAATGGTTGCATGACAGCTAAGCATCAGTGAGAGCCACTGATGTACTGTTGCTTGTGAAGATTATGAAGTCTACCTTGTTTCGGCTTTTGTTTTCACCTTCAAACTACGGTCTGTTTAATTTTATTTACAGCTCGCTTTCGTATGTCAGTTGGGTATCAATGCCATCTACCCAGTTGTTAATGGCCTTTGCTGACGTGTGGCCAGGCAATCGATTGCATTCCCAGATGAGTCCGTAAGGGCTTCTGTGCCCTTCTCCTCTTTGGTTATTCAGGATGGTGTGACAATGCAACCGACAGATTCAATCTTACCAGCCAGGTCAATAGGGGTCTAACAATACACAGTCTCTTAGTTTTCCAGGTCAGGGTTTTCAGAAAAGTCTCTCGGATACTAATTTAAACTTTTCGCTTTTAGAATTGCTCAGTGCAAGAAAAGCCATTGCCGGCATGTGGAAAAGATGTGTTTTCCCAAAGCGATTTGGAAGGTTATGGCGTGCCAAAGTCAGTCGGTAGGTTAGTAGTTAATGGGCCACCCAGTATCCGGTCCCACCCTTCAGGGATTAAGTGTTGATCTTCGTCCAGTTTGCTATTGACAGTTTGTTTTTAAAACACCGTGTACATTGGTCCCACGTTGAAGCCAACAACATTTAGGTTGAGTGAACAAATGCTAAAATAGTTAGAGAATGCAACTTGATTATAAAGCCCAGGTCAGACACTGGACACACAGTCTAGTCAAATGTATTTTGTGAGATCAAAGGACAATTTATCACTGAACAAATATAGTGAAGTACACAAAGTAGTATTAAGTATGTTGACAAGACGTGCATAACATATGAGATAGAACACCCCGGACTGAGTAGTGCACGTGGACGCCGAACGGCTACCAGTTCCCTGTGCCATACTCTAAAAACACTAATTTGTCTTTAGCGTGATGAATCTGAGACAGTTATTCTAATGTCAGGTATTTCGACACTTAATCCTGGTGTGTTTATGGCTTGACATTAGTATGGCAAGCTTAAGTAAAAGTCAATACGTCTTGTCAGTAAGTCAACATTTAATCATATCGTTAACATATATTTTAATCAGTGTCGTCAGAGCATGAACAAAACACATGTTGCTCCATGTTGGCATTTCGCTAACTCTCACCAGTCACAAATATCAAACATATACGACAGGCAAATAACCACAGAGAAGGGATGAACAAACTTACATTTACACCATATGTTACGTCATCAAAACTTGATAGGTTGCTCTGATCGGTTAGTTTGGGTTCTGACTGCTTAACAGCCTCACATGTGAGTTGAGTAGGTCGACTTGGTCACCCGGTCTCATATATGTCTGTGTCCTTTCTCACAGTTTAAATTTGAGAATTTTGCGAGTAAGCAAAACGCTAAGACAAAAAATCCGTCTTATTTCTATTTTGCTGAAATAATCAGCCTCCCTACACTCCATCCTTTCTTACTTACGCAGGCTTCCCTTGATATTGCTTTCCTGATTATCTTCAGCTTCTCCGATTTAACAGTCACGAAAATCTAGGCGATATGAAGTGAGCACATGTGAAATCAAACTTTCCCAAAGCTATCCAAATATAAAATGTGCGTCCAGTTAACGTGGACGATAACAGCACGCTAGTAGTTCGTCAGTGGAACATTTTTCGAACGGGAGTTTTGCGGGCATTTTTACTCGTGTGGATCAGGTTTGGTAGGCTAGAATGACGCATTTTGAAGTTAACGTCAGGATCAGCATTACGAGACATACAGATGGTCAATGTTCGGATCAGAGTAAATACGGAATGACTGCAGGTTATGTGAGGTTCTCAATGCATACAGATCATCAATGTACACTCGCCCCTAAACTAACTTCTATCCCCTTTTACTAATATAATATTGACCGATTCCACCGAAATGATAACGGTTCAGGTGGCAACAACAAAACTCGGAACACAAAACTACAGTGAATTTAAAGTTACCGTAGCAGTTTTAAGAAGTGATCACTCAAATTTCATTGCACTTCGGTGCTGATGTCTACTCACTCTGAGCTGGTAACCGAAGGGCTGGGTTAAAATGAGGTGAGACGGCCAGTAGCTAATGCAATAATGAACTGAACTCGGACATTGGTTGGTGGGTTAATGAAATGGCACATGTTTGCAGCATTTGGGATCTCAGCCTTGTGGTTGGTTCCTGACGTCCATTGAGTTCTAAGAACGTAAAATCAGGTGAACTTTAGGTGGACTGGTGAGTGTAATGGAAATAGTGTCTAATTAAACGTAACTGTTTGACTGGTGGAATGAGGATTTCCGTTGTTTGTGCACAGCTCATTTCATTTCGGGCCAAACTTATTTGCTCATAGAATCCATACAGTGTCTCACTCATTGATCTAACTAAACTTTATCATAGGGACATTGTCACTAACCATTAGTTTACATCCGGTCACAAGTGCTAAGTCACTCAGAGTACCCTTAGCCAAAGAGTGTTCATATTATCGAAATGTGTGATGTGCAAACAAGTGCCGCACAAGTAGAAAGGATCCTCACTGAAGTATTTCGTAGTAATTGGTCCAACAGGGTGCAGAACATATTTTGGGAGGCATAACAACAAACGGAGTTGACAATGAAGATATTTTGCACACTGCATTGAATAAAGGTGAAGTAGAATATTTCATTTTGCATTACTGATTTTACGCTTACGCCTGAAGTGTCATCAGCAAAGTTCACATTGCAACATCGTTGATTACAGCGATAATTAAGGTGACGGATCTCCAGTACACAACCAACATAAATCCTTTGGGGATGAGATAAGCATAACAATAGAAGACAACTAGTTAAACCAAACTTACCATTATAATCCATGATCATCTGCAATCGTAACTACAGATGAACACCTTTAATTTTTATTTACGTTTAGCTGTTTTAACTAGAGTGTCAGGTAAAAAGTGTAACTTGAATTGTGACATCATCGTTTCTCTAACCAGTAATTCTGTTACACCAGTCATTCAGCAAACAATTGTTCGCAAGGCTACACATCAGTGGGTAAGAACGTTGCAGCAAAATCCTGAAATAATTACAGGGATATTAGTATCTAAATTATTACAATAAGTTTTCCAAATTTTGATGCCATTTTCTGAATACGTCAATCATATTGCTTGAACCAAATGCAGTTATAGTGAAAGCAAAACCGAGCCGACGAAAACCTGCGGAAAGGGGACCAACTAAGTAGGCAATAACTTTGCGCTGTCGGCCTTCAAACTGTTCAGCAAAACTATATCACATTGTTGTTTTTCGTTGTTATGATGCAGATGAAACTATTTATCCGAAAGACGTTGATGATAGTCTTTCTTGTTATATGGTACGTGTAAGACTCGCCAATTAATCAGTACACATATTCAGCAACCGAAACCTCTGATAGCAAAGGGATGGCTAAGTATCTGTTTACTTAGACGTTACAATGAGCGGTTGTTGGCATGATCAGAGCCTAGAGAAACTGACCTAATCTGAAGAACGGATGACACGTTCGTAATGGGGCTTCTCGCGCGGATCCCGTAGTGAGCTGCGTATGACACCTCAGTGGAAGCGTTTATTTGGTCTGAACTAACTATGAGTTGCAGCTGAAATAGCATATTAATGAGTACTCCTTTGCCCAGAGAGATACTGAAATTGCCGGTGTCTGTACAGTAAGTGCGACAGACGTGTAATATTATATCCTACCCAAATTATTTGAAGGGGTTTTTACAGTTCACGCAATGACAGTTATTAAGGTGGAAATAACCCCACATTGACAAGAGTAATTGTTGAAACAATGTTATTGTCATTGAGAAAATAAAGCTGAATTTGAAAAGTCTAAATAGCTGGTCATTCTACCGAAATAACCTGCAGAAGGAGCAGAAATATCTTACTTGCTATGGATTTACAAAGGACTTTCCACTGAAGAAACGACAGGGTTAATGATACAGGATGTACCTTAGAAGTCAGCTCCTTACATCCACACTCCTGAAGTACAGTTCTGCATTTTGATATGCAGAAATCCGGCAAAAAAATTGTTTTTCAATAAAACGGCATGTATCTCCCCTCTCTAGATGTTGATTTTTACATAAGCTCACATTTTAAATGTCTTGTTCAGAATAGAACCCTGACCGAAACACCGCAGAGAACCTAACGAGGATCAAGACACGAAAAATGAACCAAGTGGACCACCAAAGGCTGTATTTCAAGGTGGCCTTCTAGTTAGTTCGCACGCGGTTCATTCATTTCGATGACTATCAATGATTTCGTTTTAAGTATAAATACACTAATAAGCAGTAGGTGTGTTCGGTGTCTTTTCATAAGTCTGCAAAATCAGAGTTCGTACTTTGGAAAAGTGGCCAACACATTACAAAATCTGGTGGCTGTATAATCACTTCGAACACTGTGTGCCAGATTTGTCTGTCCTCAAAAGTCGGCAAAGATTTGGAGTTTTCAAATTAACCGGTCTTCTGTACAAACGACCGGGTAATGATCTGTAAATTGCAAACTTTTCTGAGATGGATTAATTCTATGACTATGATTTGAATACGTGAATTAATTTTGTTTGATAATTCTGTATCTTGAACACTGTAGTTGCAGTTGATTTTTTCTCTGTTTGCACACATCCTTCTTTCATCTTTCAAAGACAGAGTCACGTCAGTCTGTGTGAGTGAATCAGTAGATGATTGAATGATCTGTACTATATGTAAACATCATTTTTCACTTTGTGAATCAGCAAATGACTCGGACCGATTACATTAACAACTGATTCATAAGCTGTGTGATACAATAGCGGTTGACGAGTAATACGGATGAATTACATGTATCACTGACCAACTTCTTTGGAAGAGAGCTGCTGTAGTGACAGTGACAAGATGGCAATGATAGTGTGTCACTGTGCTAGTGTCCATGGAGATCAAACAGACCTTGATCTATTTACTTTAAAAACGTCATATGATGTGCAAAATGAAGAACGACAACAGATGGTCATGACCAAGAAAAATAGTTCACTCGGTCGAGGGTCTGGTCTTTCAAGCAACTTACTAAATATCATTGTCAAACAAGTCACTGAGTCATTCAACACGCCACATAGTGGTTCGGATAGGATGCACATATGATATATACAAGTTTGTAGTTGTCTGATTATGGTTTAGTGTAATTTAAAGAACTGGTGTTGTTATACCGATAAAGCAAAAAACAGCGACCATACAATAAATATGATAAATTTGCAAACAACCATTGTCATAGCATGGCAAGGCACTCCTTGTATAAGTCAACCAATTACAGCTTATGCAGATCACACTGTCCGGGTCGAGATATTGAACAATTCCAACTTGAAAATCAATCACATTTGATCGCAGCCTTTGTATTCAGATAGAGTTTACAGCCCGTCTCTTTCGATAAAAAACACTGGAATCAACTACCCCTCTTGTTAGAGTTTGTTAGTAGTATAATCCTTTAGGCTATGCCTTCAAGAGGCAACCCTGTTGACAACTGCACCATTGGCCTCAAATTAGACGCGACCAAAGTATCTCCATGTTCGACCGCTGTCGGTTGTGGGTAGTGATCGTGTTGCCTGATCAGCTTGAATGGAGGCATAGTCACTGCTTGTTTACTTCAATCAACAACCCCGTGAAACAATAACCAGCCCCCGTCAGGCAGGCAAGCGTATAAACCCTGTCCTTCCCTGCCATTTTACATGGTTTTGTAGGTGTTACTTTAGTGCTACTTTAGTACTGCTCTAGTACTTTCTGTAGAGAGGACTACGTGGAAGACTGTTTCTGAAACAGTGTTAGTCCTGGACAAGCTCAATCAGTCTCTTGTACTCCAGGTAGTCAACAGCTCGACGTAAGGTTTTCTTCTAACAAACTTCGATTTTTCCACGCCATCAGTCAAACTGAAAATTGTTCCAGTTCTGTATGTCTTGCAATGTATCCAACTTTTTTTCGAAGTTGAGAAGAACAAATTTGAAAACCGTGTACACCGGTTGCTCTATGTGATTTTAAGACATGTGATTCATATCTATCCCTCATTTTACGGTCGTTACAGAGAATTATGTAAAAATAGATTTTTTTATTCTTCCTCTATCCTCGAAGTAAGTTCTCTAGCCAGTGAAACGTATTAAGTATGAACGGAACAAATCATGGAGCTCACATTAGATTACATACAATTAGCTTGTATCCCATATACTACGTTTTAAAGTTAAAATACAATTCATGTATTTTGAGCTAGCGCACACAAATGTATACATAAAAATCTATGTCCCCATAAGATCAAGTGATGATCCTTTAAGTGTATCTACTTTTTTATAGAAAATTTTCCCTTAAACCTAAACTGCATATCAAATGTGCATCACAGTGTTCTTCACTGCGTTCTGATAAAAAAGAATACAGAATTATCAAGTTACCTTAAGTCAGGCGTAATGGGCAATCACCTGCGGCTGACCCAAATACTTTGATGAATAAAAATGGGCAATGGGAACGAACATAGCGCAAGTGACACAGATTAGATTTTAAAAAAATTACTCCTGCCGCTTAAACACTCCGTGTTCAAAATGACCACACACGTGCATTCAATCGCACAACCTTTGTAGAGAGTCAATATATTCTGGATGTGTCGATTTTCACAAAAATCAAAATTTCCTGGTAGTCCATCTAGGTTGCACTAAAGAATCGATAAGCTGCCCGAAGTGTCCAACAGAATTTCACTCAACGGGTCACATGACCACCAATCATTTCATTCTAGTAAGGGTTTTCAGGTTAGAAAAATGCCAGTGATTTGGTGGCCGATGACCTTCTCTTTTGTTCTACGCAAACCTGTTTTGTTAAGTGCCGATCATTATTTTTAATGGAGATCATATTGGTCATTCCGCACTTGAGGGTTTGGTCAACGTGAATGCTAGGGAACCAAAGCAAACTGTATGTTGGGATTGGCACTTTGAATAAAACCTATCGTGTTTTCCGTGGTCGAACGTAAAATCTATAGCCAGACGAGAAAGGAAAATCAATAATGGGATGTTAACTCAACTGAAAATGAGAAAGTATCTGTTATCGGCCTCCTGGAAACCCTTGGACAGGCTTGACAGTTCACCGAGTTCGTGCCGGTTGGTAGTGCTTACGTTTGCTATCAGAGATTGCTGCTGCAGCATTTTGAAGGGGATGCGTTTGAAAATGGCGAGGAACGACCCCATTCGGAGGCAGTTACCTACAAATTTTGTAGATTCTGGACGGCTCAGATAAATAGGTTTCTAGCCGATGGTTTTTGTCTTTTACTTACGTAACTATTTTCCGACTAGTCAGACGACTGTGAACCAGTCAACAGGAAGTACCAGAATAGAAGAGAACACAATAAGCAAAAACAGCATTTTCATTCATTCGGAATCAGGTCATAGGTATTCAGAACGAAAACAGGGGAATGATTCAGTATGCAGGTATCTGGCACAGTAAGGCCACTGGCGAACTTGATTCTCAATTATTTACTTTGGAAATCCCACCTGATCCCTCTTAAGTCTCCCATACTGTCCGAAATCTCAATCAAGATGTCCCACTCAGCCATACATTCATAGTTTATCTGTGTACAAGTGAAATATAGAAAATGATTCATGATGTTGGAGAGATGAACTTGTGTACAGTTTAGGAAAAACAATTTCGACTGTCACTGTTGCTCGCAGAAAGTTAAAACGCCTGTTTTTAATAGGTGGGTAGACAGAAAGAATTCGGGCAGAAATGTGTACTTGGTACTATCAACATGCACTCAATAGTAATGTGCTTGGTTATTCACAACATTTGTGGCAGCCGTTTGCACTAACGGTCAAACATCCGGATCACACCCTCACGCAACTTCCGATGGGGGTGAGGTATTCGTACTTCCATTGTGAATGTTGTTTGAATGATGGAAAATGTGCGTCAGTAATACACTGGGCGGATCAGTATGACACTTGTCTCGTGTGTTCAGCTGAAAGGCGGTTGGACCGGAGTATCTGATATTTCATTACGATTAGGTGAACACATTACTTCGCACTGTTGTTCGATGCAGCAACACATGTTACATGTTTCACCAGTATATTATGGTTCGTAAGGAGTGGTGCATAAACAGGAAACCGGTAAATCATGAGGGTGATCAGATGTGTATGAGTCGATCGCAGTAGTGATATGCGTTATGACTATTCGCCAAAAGCTCATTTATGAACATTGATACCGTTATCAAAAGTTGAAAACAAGCTACAGCATCTCGTGATCCATGTATGTCCAAACAGTCTCTGAGTCTGAATTTCAGTCATAACGGCAAGAGCTATTAAACATGCAAAAGATAGATGCAATACAGGAAAACTTGTTCAAAAATTTGCAACACATGGTGGGAATATCGAAAAACTATAAAACACACATATAAACACATATATAAAACACACATATAAAACACAACATGCTGACCGTGAATTGAGCTGCCGATTAAGGAAACGAGCTGTCAGTTGCTCAGTCCATAGAAAACAGCCTGGATGATTGTCGTCTTGAGTTTAGTCTACTCCAGTGATGTATGCCACGAAGGTGCATTTTTGAGAAAGTGGTACCTTTGACGGGCAAATTCGTGGTTGCTCGGTTTGGATGTCAAACCATGGTGGAAATGATTGCTAATTTTGGCAGTGAGTGCGACGACTGCTGAAGCATGTCACTGCGGTCGGCCGCTCGAAGAATTGCATACGTCAGCGGGTGAGAGACATCAACAGTGGGAACAGACTTAACTTCAGGGAAGTGTGTACATTAGGGACACTGCTTTGTTGGACGTCAAGGTACTACTGATTGAACATGGACAGGTTTAAACACAAGACACATCGTGTTGGATTAGAGACGTCATTGAAGACCGAGGTTTGGTTGGTTGTTGGAAGGTTTGAAACAGTTCCATGGATAGCTACAAAGTAATGGTTGACCGGGAATAAATACAGAATGTGACGATGAAAGCGACCTTTGAAGGATGTCATAGCGCTAATACACCTAACATGATTTAGCCTGTAAAGTGTTTACGTCCATAACGTGTGCTCTGTTTGGAGACAAGTAAAGGTTTCATCGAAACAACATCAGGTAGAAATCATATAGTTTATCGATGAGAGTTCGAACCCAGTCCGCATCAATCTAAAGCAAACGATCATTGTTATCGTGCTCTGAATTCCTATCATAAGAATTTGGAACAGTGGAAAACGAAGCCGAATTGCAAATGGTCGTAAATCTGCAATTTTTCTGTCCACAGATACATAAGTGCTTTGGAGTAAACGCAGAAAAGTCAACATAAACAAAACTTTCTGAATTCCGGGCTATTCAAGCAAAAACAAATATTATGAACTCTGATTGTTCTGTAATTTCTCCGAAATTTATAAGAGTTTTCGCTAGTAGTTTAAATGAGCTACGTTCCGACTAGCAAATCATAACAAGAATCATGTTTAGTGATAGCCTATATAGAGAGGATTCAGGTGGACTATAAATCGAATGACTGATTGGCAATGCCATGTGAATTGTCACAGCGTTCATGCCCTATGAGATTATAGCGTCTGAGGGTAACACTTCAAAACGGCCTTAATATAGGTTTTCACATTCGGTCCTTGCTAAATCGGTAGTAGTTATTACCATTTGTGAGTAAAACTATGCAGAATGTTGCCAGCGAATAGGTTCAGGCTGTTCTGCTACTCGCTTTGCTGTTGAGTGGTACATATATCAAGAATAGGCTTCGAAGGACAATTTAGTTTGTAGATCCTCGGTAGACCGTATAGACAAGGAATGATAGTGCCAGTCGATGTAATTATTTTTTGTTGCAAAAGTCACAGGAGATTGTCCAGGATTTGACCCCCGATCAGAGTTGTTTTGTCCTTCTCGGTTTCAAGTTGATTAAATTTACTTCATCCTCGGAGATTCTCCAACATTTTATCAATAGAGCTTTTCCTTCTCATAATAACTTTGCTTGCACCCTTGTCGGATCGTGTCATGAGGATACCCTCACGTTCGCGGAGAGCCCTCAAGACTTGTGGATATCTGAGACTGACAAGATTATTATTAGCAAACTGAGTTTGTCAGTATTGATAGCAGGAATATAACAGAACTGATTTCAATTGTCCCAGTTTGGTATTTGAAGTGGGGGGTCAAATGACAGGTCTGGTTGCAGAGATTTTCAAATTGTACCCCAACCTTTGACCGGTCACCTCTGGGGGGATGAACAACAAAACTTCGATCCTAAAGCAAATGCTCCAAGTGAAGCTGTGAAAAGTTGGGACGTTTTTTTCAATCGTGATCTGGTTTTCAAACGCGGCATGTGGATCTCTCTCATATAAATGCTATTTTGTCGGGGTTTGGAAGAACATCGAGTCAGCACATTTTCACCAAGAAGACAACAACATTAAACCTGCTGAGAACTAACTCGATAGCTGCAAACACATGGGTCAAAAGATTTTACATAAAACTCACTGAGGAATTGAACCAACAGACAATAAAATGCGACAGTGAATTATCTTTCTGAAGGTACACGCAAATGTGAGAATACTGCACACAATTCAGATACATGTTTCATGAAACTATCAAAATTTTCCAACAAACTGTGAAGAAATTTGAGTTCCCTTCGAAACAAATAAGGTAAGGCGTTCTTTTCATTAAGGAAAAAAACCACTCATCGAAAGTAGTGTAAAACTAGAATGCACGATTCGAGGCATTACATGCAAATGCATGGGGTTGCAGTCCTCTGAATATTCCACAATTACATACTATTAAATATTCATTCAATAAAGCCTGTTAGATGCAACAATGCTATGACAACACCCAGTTTCTCTTTCCTAGACTCAAACAGCAACCGTGAAGAGTGCCGAAGACACTGTCACCGTCAGTAGCTTTTCGTCGTCGGCCAGCTCACAACGAGTCATTCACGGAACCCTCCAACAAGAACTGTGAACCAACCTACTAACCGCTAATGTTGTCATCCGTTTGTAGTCGATCTTATTCAGGCTGAAACATATTCGAGTTTATTTGATATCAGTGTACAATTCCATTATCCAACTGAACACACCCACCGGCTATCGATTCGTCGCGCCCATATGAGACCACCACACTCATCTACGTACTTCACTAGTCAACCGAGGACAAACACTTGACACAACCATCATCAAGCTCGTCAGCTCGATCGTTTCTCGGCAAGCTGGATGAGTGTTTTCAGCGCATTATTCATCCGTGTATCGTTCGAACGTAACGCCTCTGTTATACTATAACTAACAATGCGCTATCCGGCTGATGCCAGATTATGTCAGTCGGAATACCGCTGGTTTGATTGGATTGAGATTGCATCATTTTGTACACCATTGTATAATTTATGAATGTTTCACATTGCAAACCGTAGTAGCACCCATGGTTTAGTCAGCGTCGACTGTTCTAAGGTCGTCTACGTGGACCATTCTCATAAACCCGCCCCACCTCCGGAAGCGCATATTCCGTCGCCCCATTCACTTATTCCCAACAAACTCATTCCACAATCTTCACCGACAGTCTTGGAGTATTTTAGGATGAAATTTCAACTAGATGAGAGCCTTTCAAGTTGAATCGTACAACCCATTCAAATTTGATGAATCATTTACAGAAAGGGGATTGTTTAATATCTGTACAATTTAAATACATAACCAATCGTTTTTCTTAACACTGAGTTAGCTGCAAATAGCTCTAGTCGAAAGTCAAAGAAGAACTTGGGTTTTTACCGGTTACCAGTTTCCTCTCGACTCTCTACTTTCATCGGGTTGTTGTCACGTATTTTGTTGTGATCCGAGGAAGGTGACTCCGATGCGTCATTTTCGAGCTTCTCACTGCGCACTGCTGATGAATAGACTGTGCGGATCTGAAAGTCCACTTTTCTTGACCAGGAGAACAGCACTGTTTTGCTTGCAATTGAGCTAATGAGCACTGAATAACGCTTTGGGTAATCAGTACATTCGGCTACCGACGCAAGTTTGTTTGAGGCTGCTGGACTGACTCTATTTATAGACAAACAAAAGCAATCAATGTACTCGACGATGGTTACGTAAATCCTCTTACCTTCATCATTGGTTCCATTTCCCGATTTGAAACTCGGGACTAACCTCCAGTAGTTTAATTGTGTTCATTCCGTGGTTCCCTCACCATTGGCACACCATTATTGATACTCATCTAGGCGTTGGGAGAATGGTGCCAGAATTAACCTTGGGGCATATTACCGAAAGTACTCCGAATTTGATAATCTTAGCTGAATGGTGCTCGGTGGCACAATGGGAACAGAGTGCCGTATACTGTGTCTGAAAATCAAGCAACCATCGTCCCTAATCTAACGGATTCACATCGCAGGCTCCAAACATTGTTTTCGTAGCTGGATAGTGAACAGCTAACTATCGCACGACACAGTTTTGTCCCTCACAGTGAGATTTTGAGTTAGATTTTTATTTTGAATTGTTTTATCACACCGTCGGTTGAAATCGGTTATTCAAATGGAACAGATTTGGGGGCCAGTGTTGACGATTGGGTGGGGTTTATTTCCCTCGCTAATCAGGACGCGTTTCATCTAGATTCGAGGTGTGAAGTTTTTGTAGTCCAGTTTTGTCACCGCATGCAAGCGACTGGGGCTGCACTGCCCACTGCAGTAATACTGTAACAACACTCCGTCTCTCCTTCCTGGGGTTTACGCGCTATTGTGCTGAACACCGAAAACCGTGCATCCGCTCGATGCTATTCACGAAAACTTTAGTTCCGCAATGTTAAGCCGTGTTCCTTGGCTCCTTGCTAAATATTCGTGCTTCGAACTTTGAACCTCAGACTGATAGCTCGGTCCTTATTTTGATATCATTTTTACATCTAACGCACGCTCAAATTCACGGATTCAAACAAGTGCTTTCTTATGCTCTGGTGTAGACGTTACCTCATCAGTGATCGATTGCTTTCACCCACAGTATCAAGAGTAATTGAGATTTAACCGACTATCTACTATCTCTATTGTCCCGTCTTGTGATAGCTACACGACGCGTTCATCCAAGGATCTTCTGTGCTTAGTTCAAAAGCCCTAAATTCATTCGCAACCGTAAACAGCATACAAGCGGTTGAGCTGGTGTATGGTCAACCTAAAGTGATTATAGAACCTAATGCCAGACCCAATAACAAGTTTACATGGTTGATCGTAAGTAATAGACCGATCACTTAGAAACAATGCAATGAACGTCAAAACCATCAATACGTCAGTCAGAGGCTGCGCATATCAAACTAAGCAGAGTGAAAAGGCAAATTCTTCTCTCAAAAGAGACGCTCTGGAGTAGCGTAAGCTTGTCTAACTGGCGGTACTATTAGACCATTTTCTGGGTTGTATCATTATTTCTGTGTATTACTGTCCTGTATATAGAAGCCTTTGTTACTCTGAAAGTCCTCAGCATTATATCAAACGAGGTAAGCGGTTTCCCAGTGTTAGTCGCTTTATTGGTGTAAACGTTTTGAGGCCGCATCTGGTCAGCATGTCGGATTTATCTTTGTTACCCAACGAAATGTCGTATAGAACTTCCAATCTCCTCCTATTGATCATACTAGGTAGCCAGCTTGGTTGTCCGCTGCAGTCGTTTTATATATATATTGAGTCTCCGATGTTGAACAACCGTTCTTCAACATTGCTTCGGCTCTTGAATGTTTCTTTTACACTGTAGGGGAAGCTGCCAGTTACCCGAAAACCTTGTGTGACAAGAAGACTTACAATATTCACTTGTGAATTACCTTCACCCTTGCCAGGGTCATGCATTGCTGCGGTCTTCACGATCGACCCAAGCTCTCGTGCCAACTGTTTTTGTCAACCTGATTACAGACCCGAACTGTATTGTCTAGACCG
Source organism: Paragonimus heterotremus (assembly GCA_013368495.1). Taxonomy (NCBI): domain Eukaryota; kingdom Metazoa; phylum Platyhelminthes; class Trematoda; order Plagiorchiida; family Troglotrematidae; genus Paragonimus; species Paragonimus heterotremus. Next base: position 254,042 of record LUCH01000147.1, read on the forward strand.
TTGTCGGGTCCATTCGTCTTGACCTTGCTTGTTCCTAGTCCCAACTCCTATAAATACGAACTGGGTTGTGACCATGCTGTCTCTGAACTGAGCAACATTAAAAAGCTGTCTTTGAAGGCCAACCTTTTTCGTGTGTTTTATGCGGTAGACCCGGGTGAATGGGTTGAATGGGAAGAGACTAACTGACCGCGCGTAGTCCATACTCGCTGTTCATTATCGTTATCCGTCGTACTACTATCCGCCGTTTGATTGCTCGTTATTCTGTTTCCGTTTACCCGCTGATAGGTCGTACAACTAGTTACAACATATGTAAGGTTTTTTTCTGGCTAATTGGTCTGTATTGCATTAACCTTTATGTCTTTATTAAATTGCAACTGGATGCTACTACACATCTTGATATTTGGATTGGAGTTTATACAACAGGATCTTTGAACCACTTCCACAGTTATTCCATCCCAATTAGCTTTGATAGAGGTACATTTTGACGTTTTCAAACCTTCCGCCTGCCGGTTGCATGTGGGACGGTATGGAGGAAAGTGGACGTGCTCGGTGCCAATGCCGCATAAGATTGGCTCATCTACACTACAGTTGCCTAGTGTTGTTATGACCACAAGCGTGAGTAAAAATGAGACTAGCAACATAAAAAAGACCACCCATGCGCTGGGTTAGATCAAGAATGTGACAACAGATTTTTGCCAGATGCCTAGCGAACTAAGTGCAACCAGAACGGCATTCAACTGCTCTCTCTATTGCAGCATCGATTTCGGACTAAAAAGAAAACATTGTGCAAAGGACTTGAAGCTACCATTCTCCTAGAATTTTAGTATGACGTCGTCCCAGTACAGCTTGGTGAACCCATTCGGAATTGGTCATTTTATCTGCAAATAGTTAGTATCATTCTACAACCGATAACGACTTACGGCGTAAGAAGAGGTGATTTATCTTTTTGCATAAATGTTACGTTGGTAGATATCATCGTAAGTAATAGCAGGTATGCAGGAGTGTATCGGATTCTTGGGTGGCAAAACGGAACTATATGGAAGTAGCTGGCAATGGACGAACAGACAAACTGACATAGTTCTCGAGTAAAACTAAAATAATCCTATATCAACGATTGATTCATCAAATTTGAATGGGTTGTACGATTCAACTTGAAAGGCTCTCATCTAGTTGAAATTTCATCCTAAAATACCACGACATTAAAAACACTATTGATGAGCAGGTGAAAATTACAGTCTCAACACACTTAATCTATTATCATCAGTGGTCCACACAACTGCAATGGAACCAGGTTTGGAACGCAATTCAAAACGAGGTTATCTGAGGCTACTTCCGAGCTTTAATATGAAATGGGGAGTTAAAACCAATGTTAAATGCAATCGAAACACAACAGTATTCTAGTCATATGGGTCTGGTATCCCCGGTGGTACCAGGTCGTTTTTCATCAAGAAAATCTTCAGCGACTGTCTAATTGACATCCCAGTTTTCACCATCCGTTTTGCAACAAATTTCTCTATGGCCAGCTGCTTCAACAGTGCTTTTAGAAGGCTTTCATGTGGCAATTGTGGAGTTAGTCCTTCTGGTGGACTGAATGGAGGAAAGGGGAGTCCATCTGCCGGTGGTCCGAATGGCGGCAATGCAGGTATATCTTCTGGAGGACCTAATGGTGGAAAAGGGAATCCATCATCCGGTGGACCCCATGGAATTATGTGCGGCCAGTTCGGTCCGCCCGGACGTTGCTGATTATGATGATGTTTGTTGTTGGCCATGATGAGAGTTATCAAAAGAACAAATACCACTGGCGAATGTAGGATGCCCATTTCCAGAAACGTCTACTGACTCACTACTGTATGGTTAATCGACTGTCTATTTATATCAGTGTGCTCTAGTCGAACCCTCTATCCATCAAAATCAGTGCATGCTCTTACCTGCTTTCTACACTACTCACGTTTGTCGTACCGATCCGGAGAAGCTTGTACAGTCATCCGAATTGAATTACCAAACTGTGTATGATCAGACCAGTATTGAGATTTACAACCAACCATCTACTACCAGTAGCTACTGTGCTAGGATATGTGAACCGCTTTCAGTTAATCCGTTCAGTGGATGATGTCTGGCTCCACACAAGGAGATCAAATAACTTACCTACTACTCTCAGCAACACTGTCCAATCTTTTATCAAGTTTACCTAACGTTCCAAGCGCATACAACGGAACATGCGCAGTCAACCATTATCGAGTGTTTATAATGTCCAGTCTACAGACTTACTTACTGTTTTACAGTTCGATGATAATCTCCGACTTATGTTGATATTAAGCGGTGGGACACGTTTCTCTTTAGATCAGATTTGGATCAAGAAATACACACCTGATTTGAGTTATCTATGCCATTACCAGAATAACGAGAACTCCATGGTGCGCGGAACCGCGCTGGAGCTGAATGAAAGACTGACAGGCTTTCAAGATGCTACGAGTTATCAGTGTTTTAAATTGTTCACCAGCATCCTGCACACTGTTCATTGTAAACAGTCTCCACATTTTGGGCAGTTTCAAAATGACGTTGTCAGACAATCACAGTTGTTGTGCGAAGGGTCTGATTAAGACATCTTACAGCTGAACCTGTTTGAACCTATGTGATGGAAATGTGAACGCCATATACAATAGACTATATGACTGAGTTGTGGTTGGGAGACAGTTAAGCATCAGTGTGAAACACTGATGTGTTGTTTTCAGTGATGATGATGATGATGATATTACTGATGAATTGGCAAGCTGAACTATCTGTGATAACTTGCGTTATCCTTCAAATTATGGGAAATTAATGCGCGGAAATCAAGTGAATGAATGAAAGTTAAACGGTTCGGGACGATCGAGAGAAACTGTAGTTTTCGATTTTTACAGTTCGAACGTCAAATATGCATGTACACTCAGAGTGAGGGCAAGGTGTAAAAATAACAAAAGTTGTCGCATAAGAATGCTGCACGAGCGCTACCGCTCTTCTCCCTAGAGCGCTGGTTAAACGGTCAAGATGAATGTGAGATACATCACTGTGTAGTCTGCAAAATGAACTGGAGATTTGTGCGGCGGTTCGCGAAGTGTTTGAGTTGGAGTTGGTTGGAGGAATTGCACATCAACAATGGTTGTAGGAAACTCCAAGACTGTCGGTGAAGATTGTGGAATGAGTTTGTTGGGAATAAGTGAATGGGGCGACGGAATATGCGCTTCCGGAGGTGGGGCGGGTTTATGAGAATGGTCCACGTAGACGACCTTAGAACAGTCGACGCTGACTAAACCATGGGTGCTACTACGGTTTGCAATGTGAAACATTCATAAATTATACAATGGTGTACAAAATGATGCAATCTCAATCCAATCAAACCAGCGGTATTCCGACTGACATAATCTGGCATCAGCCGGATAGCGCATTGTTAGTTATAGTATAACAGAGGCGTTACGTTCGAACGATACACGGATGAATAATGCGCTGAAAACACTCATCCAGCTTGCCGAGAAACGATCGAGCTGACGAGCTTGATGATGGTTGTGTCAAGTGTTTGTCCTCGGTTGACTAGTGAAGTACGTAGATGAGTGTGGTGGTCTCATATGGGCGCGACGAATCGATAGCCGGTGGGTGTGTTCAGTTGGATAATGGAATTGTACACTGATATCAAATAAACTCGAATATGTTTCAGCCTGAATAAGATCGACTACAAACGGATGACAACATTAGCGGTTAGTAGGTTGGTTCACAGTTCTTGTTGGAGGGTTCCGTGAATGACTCGTTGTGAGCTGGCCGACGACGAAAAGCTACTGACGGTGACAGTGTCTTCGGCACTCTTCACGGTTGCTGTTTGAGTCTAGGAAAGAGAAACTGGGTGTTGTCATAGCATTGTTGCATCTAACAGGCTTTATTGAATGAATATTTAATAGTATGTAATTGTGGAATATTCAGAGGACTGCAACCCCATGCATTTGCATGTAATGCCTCGAATCGTGCATTCTAGTTTTACACTACTTTCGATGAGTGGTTTTTTTCCTTAATGAAAAGAACGCCTTACCTTATTTGTTTCGAAGGGAACTCAAATTTCTTCACAGTTTGTTGGAAAATTTTGATAGTTTCATGAAACATGTATCTGAATTGTGTGCAGTATTCTCACATTTGCGTGTACCTTCAGAAAGATAATTCACTGTCGCATTTTGTGTTCACACAGGAAATTTTTGCTAGCCTTGCGTTTGCCGTGGCCAGAGGTCACTCCTTCAGCCTACTTGCCCATCCAAATTCCAACCGATAACTTTGTCACGTAATGGTGGGTGGAATTCCACACCACTCTATTATCACCGCTGGTTTACTGTCTGAGTGACTAACCCGTAGATGCTTGGATATTTTATAACGCTTTACATGATCCAATGACATTCTTCTACATCTCTTTGCCTTGTTCACCTAATGTTTTGATTTTGATGAATCTGATTATGTATAGGAATTGTACATCGTCGAGAATCAACATTCGATCTAACTCACGCTAACAGAATCAAAGTCTGTTCAACGACAATGATACCGACTGCGTCAACGTTTTTATGCGCACGGCAGTGATCAGTACTACTTGATTGGCAAATTTTCCATGAATACCAACAGCTTTCAGTATAGCCTAGGTGGTACCACGGATAAAGATGATAATGGGACACCCACGGGACTTGCATCCATGATGGGTTTTTATGTATGCGACCGACCAGAACGAACTGTACGACCGACATCACAACACTCGCCTCTTCGTTCTGTTGTTGAAATGGATCGAGGGAATTCAGTTTCAAACCCCTTAAATCATAAGAGTTGTTACATCATTTCCGAGTCATAAAGTTTCCATGGATATGGTGGATTTCATAGTGCGCCGCTCGAGAAATCCTGCTTTGGCAACCAATCCCCTCAATTATTTAAGGTTTTCTAAATGACTGACTGTTGGGTGGATAAGTGGATCCACATTTCGACTTTCTGAGCTCCTGGTGTGATTTTTTGGTTCGGCAGGTTTGCAATGCTTTCCCTGTTTATATATGCTGTTTTTGCCACCAACTGGAGTTCAGCAGAAGACCTGGGTTATCGCAAGTGAGTGTTTCGCTTGTGGGTACTTCGTGTGTACCATCTTTAGACGCTCGATAGCGGCAACATCCAAGCACCACTGTGAATTTTGATGATTCAGATAGTTAGGGAATCATGCGGAAGTACCGACTGAGCCACGGATCAGAATTGTGACGAATATTTGTTTTCCTTCGTTCCTAATCAGGTCGATTGAAAGACAGTATGCAAAACAAATGAAAACAGTTTAGAAGACTATCACTAGATCACGTTCAGCATTAGGAAGTTCCGAACATCTACAATCTGGCCACCTAGACGGCGACTAGCCTGTGATGAAGGTGTGTAGTTTGCAGTTCCACTCAATCTTGTAACAAAGTTAATGGTCGATGTTTGAGTGACAATTCATACTGGTTTTGTGACCTTCTGTTAAGGCAATTGCAAGACGCGCAAATTTCTTGCGAAAACTAAAAATCACATTGCTTAGTCAAATAGCAATCGATTGGGCGGTTATGAACATCCGCTGTCTGACCAGTGTGTGGCGGCTGATTGGAACTATACAGACTACAGGGAAAGCCTGGGTGAGTTTAATTCCGTGGTCAATATCGGTTACGGGTGCAAAGACCACACTGTTTAAATAAACGTGCGTCATTTGTTCGTTCTATTGAAGGCAGCTGAATAATAAGTACACAGGAATGGGTTGCTCAAGAACAGGGAGTTTTGAATTTCAAGTTCAGTGCCAGAAGTAGATAGTGTGGGTCAGTCTCTTAACGCTGTCACCGGGAATGTTTCACAATCAGTTCTCCTCAGTTTTCCCGCGACTTTAACCCACGATGAAATCACCCCGGAAAATTTTGTTCCTAAAACCATCTAGATCGAAGACAATTCATCTCGAGATGGTCTGTCAGAGGGGAAAGTGGAATCTCAGGTACTACGACATGAAAACACAAATCACACTATGGATTCATCTTGGACAATTCTTTATCGGAATAAATCAGCTTGAAGGCAGCTTATCATGGATTATTTCACCGAGTGATACAAAGGCCAGGTTGAAACCTGATGTATACTGCGGTCGTATCCAAGTGAGAGACAACGACGATAAAAGTTTAGACCTCTCTTAATTGTACTTATTTTCCAAGATATTCGTGAATCTACATATGTTTTGGGTTTCCCATATAGACAGACAGAAACTGAACTTTCATTAATTATAGATAATTTGATCATCAATATGTGTAAGGTTGTGTTATAAAACCGTCAGTTTCACACTTATGACAAATCCACAAATCAGGTTTTGGATTTGAAACGCTGAACTTCGGGATGTCAATCAACCAAAAAATATTCATACTACCTCAAGCGTGAGATCTTAAGTCAAGTGGGTTTTGTTAGGTCGCACTGTAGGTAGCAACAATGAAAGTCAACGCGAACCGAAACGAGTGACCAACGGAACACGAAACGAAATGCTGAATTTTACTTTAAGGAATTTGTATAAATTATCGAAATCTGAGTTGGTGTTGTTATCAAAGTGAACAGTGTGAAAACCGTGAATCGAACGGTAAATGTTGTAAATCGTGAGTTGAAAGAAAGCAAGTTGTGATGGAAACGTCATGTTGTGATTGTAACCGTTAGCAATAACGTATTATTTTTTCAAACACTGCAGTTGCATAAAACCGTAATAGACACCTTACAAGGAAATTATTAACTAGAGCACAACAAACCAGTGCGATAAAACTGGATGATTGCAGATACTTTGTTTTGTTTGGTTAATCACTAAGTCAATTACAAAGTAGTATATGCAAGATGCGTGAATAAATTAATCTTTAAGACAATCTTGAGTTGCATGATTGGGAACGCTCAAGCATGCGAGTCAACAGATAGTCTACAACTGTTCCATTGACAAACTTTGTAATGTAAATCAAATTAAGTTTTCGCTTTGTATGTTTGATGCCATCACACTCACAACAATGACTGTGAGCTCTGAAATTTCTCTCCATTTTCTTTGCCCACCTGCCACCAAGTCAAAACTCCTTTGCTCTAAAAAAAAGTAAGTCTACAGCCTAATTCTGAATTGCCTTATTGCTACTGAAATCATAGTAAGTGACTCTAACGCTTGGCACAATTTTAACTGCTTTAATCAGATTTAGCCACCATTGGCCAACTGACAAGTTAGTTTCGACTGAGCTGCTGCAACTGCTGTCATGCTCCTAATTGAGCATAGTCGCGCGCACCCCATACAGTGAATGAAACTCACGCATGCACACAAAGTACCTTTCCGAAGACTGAAAAATGGCATTTTACCACTCCCTTTGACCAATGACATTTCCAGTGACTAATTGTTAGAATTAGCCGACTGTCGATTATTCCGTCGACTGGCTATGTCAGCAATCGCTGACTTATTACCAGGGATATTTTACGGCTGGTTTTGGAGCGGAAACGAATAAACCTGTTGACTGGTACCTGCACACCAGTTTAAGACATCAGTATAGTGATGAGAAACAAGGTGACTGGAGAAGTCTCATTTGTGAGTGAATATCGTTTAAAAAACCAGTCAAGTAGACAGAAGATGCCAGTGCAATATCAAGTAATGTGACTCACTGACAGCTACTTCCACTACATTAATCCAAACGGAGTTTCTTAGGTAATCAGCTGCCGTGGAGACTACGAGAGTATTGGTATGTCGTTCTATGTGAGGTTAACATTGACGCAAGGCACAAAAAACGTGCTTGTAATCTGGCTTGTAATCAGCGTAGTTTATTCAACCAAAAAAAACCAAGCGGGGAACACAGCAAGTTACATTTTTGAACCATGCACGATAAATACTTTGCCAGAAAGACACTGTGGATTAAAGTCATAAATAGCATGGATTTGTACAAAACAGTTTGCAATAACAAATACGTCCAAAGAACATCACAATAGCTAGGTACTGATGTTCCTCAACAAAAGTGTATGCTATTTATCTTAAGCAATAAACTTCCGAATTAGGTTGTTCTTTGTGTTCATTATTTCTTCAGCGCATATTTAGTTAAAAAATGTATAAACGATATGGTAACGATAGACATTTGGGTCCAGAAAAGTTAGTATGTCATTCAGAATTGCTGCTAAGAGGAATTGGTATTCGTCATCTGTTCGATACTACAGCGGTTCACACACGGTATCTGCTTTTTGAATAGAACAATGATTTTTTTGAAGTTATTAATGAACACAACGTATGAAATAGTGAACAGCTAGCTATAACTCTGAAAAACTGTAATCCCCGCAGATTCTACAGGTAAGTCAGTTCTTTATCTTATCTAGCAGTCGAACAGTTAGTGTATAGGGCGCAGTATTACAAGGATGGGATGGTTGAAGTATGCAACGACAGTTGTCCTTGGTGATCGAGTCGAAAACTCTTGATTAGGTCAGCCAATGACATGAACAGCATAGATTGGGGGCGTTAGTAAAACGTATTTGAGTCGCTGTGATCGGGAGCAGTAAAAGTTACGGTGTGGGCCCAACCTCGCGAGTGTTAGAAAACAGATGAACTGCCATCGTGTTCAATTCACCTTACCAGCCTTCTCGTTACCTGCCCCAATCTTTATTAGCTGAGTCGTACTGTGGTTTTCTAAGGTCTGCAGAGATCCGACATGCATAGTCCAACCCACTGAGCCCAAGCACAGCTAGTTGCATTGCACTGTTTTTTGTCTAATAATTTATCCATGTCTTACCGTTTGTAAATTGTTTCGCGGTGCCCTTAAGTCGTGTAGTACCATTTCGTGATCCAAATTTACGGTTTGCTTCCATGACTTTGCTACTGCTGGATAGAAAGTAAGCGGTCGATTTGTCGGTATGCACACAACTCAGGTTACTTTTGAACTAACTGCTTTAGAAACATCAACCGGAACAAATGTAGTATGACCTACTTATTAGGAACATTAGAATGTACGTGAAACCGGTTGTGAAGTTACAAACTACAAACGGTCTGTAAGCAGTCGATAATCACGGGCATTGCTAAGGCTCCAATGTTCACTCAAAATTATCTTGAGCTAGGAGAATATTGGAAATGTTTAGGTATTCATCGTAATCGAACTCTAAACTAGCACAGTAATCTGAAGGTAACGAGCAATTTACTATGAGTCTAGGGTTGGCACTAGTGACGGTTTTGAATTGCGACCTCGAGTAGAAAGAGCAAAAGCACAGACTGTTTTCGGAAAAATGGATGGGCCGATGAAAATGATCCGATAAATCAGTAGGGCATCGAACAGCAGTTGATCTCAACATATCGAAAGTCATCGTGAACACTGAGAAAATTAGTGTTGAATTTGGAAACGACGAAAGTAGTTATCGCTATTTGAAAGTCATACCTGGATAACAGTCAATCAACAGTACAACGGCTAATGCGTTAAAACTGCTCAATTTCGCTTTAACATGGTGTCACATTTTTGACCAGTTATTAAAATAGGAAGTTTGCTTAGCGTAACGAAAATAGAGTTAAACATACTTGTGCACTTTGTTACCTAGACTCAGTAAAAGAGCAGAATTTGTTTGAGTGCATGTAACTGATATTGTTGTCAAACTGAATCATGGACTTTTTCGAAGTTAAAGTTAAAAACGAGTAATGTCAAGATGTATGCGATGTGAAATATTTGACTTTATATCCTGACCAGAATAAAACAGAAGACGATTACTGACACAGTCACTTCCGTCGAACTGGAGCGATAACCGCCGTGCCGCACATTCTGCTACATGTTCCCAGTGAAGTTTTACTAGTGTGATCCGTTTTGGACACGTGGAACTCTCTACCGTGCTCTAGCCAACCTGTTTGCCAGTTTGCCTACACACACCAGGTTAAAACGTAAAACGTATCATTCCGGGAATTTTTTTAAACCTTTCGATGTGGTTCAACGCATGAAGCTGAATAACCACAGGTTTTTCTAGACCAGATCCATTTCTTTATTCGCGAACGTGTAAACTTCTCGAAAGACTGATGATGTTAGGCACAAATTAGCCTTTAGCTTGCTTGACAAAGAGATCTATCGCCAGATATGAAGAAAGAACGACTTTACATCTGTGTCCTCTGTTGACCAGAATTTCTGAGTAAACTGAGGGTAATTCAAATGAGCTATTGGATATCTTACACAGTAACTCCTCTTCAGTTATCATCAGAAACACCGAGATGAGCAGCTTTCAGTCTGTTATTAAGTCAGCTCAAGAATTCGAACAAATAACTTGGCATTTTAAGACGACTTCGTAGTTCAGCACAAAGAAGAGTACAGAGGAGACAAACTTGGAGTGTTCAGTGTATTCGCTTTAACAGTTTCATATCAATAAATCGAAAGTTAGGGCTATTGCGATATCAGGTGAGAAGAGTGTTCATGATATATACCCCCATCGCTGTACAAGCAGAACTTGAATTGTTTATGTAAAATGGCTACCTGATGCATATTAATCAGGGGGCATCCGAGCTGAAGTCTCACTCACTGTCTGTATGTGAACAGGAAACTTGTATTATTCAGTCCTCATTGTAAAGGAGATTTCACGGGTGAAGCTGTCACAAGACAGCTCAAACGTCAATTGAAACAGCACTCTGTGGTTCACTTGTGAGACATTCTTCATTCGAGCACCACTTTCGTGCTCTACAAAAAGCATTTTCGTCAACATGTTTGCTTGTTCAGATCAAGAATCATGCAATTTTGTTGTCAAAGTGAAATCCTCTGGCAGATTACATGATCATCATCATGCACTGTTGAACAGTGATGAGAGTAAAACGGTTTAAACGTGATTGTTGACCATTCGAGCTTATCCACTCCTTGTGTCATCGGGAAAGCTTCTTCACAGGTCGTCAACAAGGACCAGGAAACTGATCTAAAAGACGAGACTTATAATAATCACAACTGGTGATCCTATCACTATCCGACTGCACAATCCAGACTTCTGAACTCATACGAAATTCATGTTCGCGTTTAACCCCCACCTACGCCAGCTTACAATTCGTAACACCGTCTGCTAACAGTTGGCAAAAATGTAGTCCGTCATAACTGTTGACCAGTTTTTCTACGCACTCTCTTTACTATTCCCAGAGTTGCTTTACAAGTGTCAAATTTTAACATCGAACTCTAAACCAATCTGACTAACTAGAATCTCTCATCATTTATTGTCTAAGAGGTTCTAACTGTCCATGTATTGTTGTATGTGCCATGAAGACCAGTTTTGTAGTTATAACACCAAGAGATTTTGAGGTTAATTCGGCTGTGACTAGTGGTTCACTTTGCATGATATCTTTATTTATAATCAAATAGTGTTCACTGAATTGATTAGGTTAAATGGTTCGGCAAATTTCAGTAGATAAGTCACAGACAGTGTATGATTCTCTGTTTAAGGATGCAACCACCTGATCACTCACCATTTGAAACCAGGCTTTAGATGACTGTACAAGACTGTTTCAATACAATAACAACGAACATATCGTTGAAAACGTGTATGTACATGCATCATTTTCAATACAGAAGGACCATACTGATATAAATAGACAGCGAATTTGCCGTGTGGTGGCGGGTTAGTTAGCGTTTCCAGAAATGAGCTTCTGTCGTATGCTTTTGGTATCCGCTGTCATAACAACTGTCATTTTGGCAATAAACGGACAAACAGAGGAACCAAATGATCTGAACGGAACCACGCCATCAAGTCCTTCAGGGAATGAGCCACCCTTACCTCAAGTCGACTCTCTAGAAGGTGGGTCCACACTAACACCGCTTGATCAACTTTTAGATGGATTCGCCTTTCCTTCTTTTGATTTCCCTGGAAAGCTACCATTACCTGGATTCCTTCTGAAAACACTTATGAAGCAGGTGACCATAGAGAAGTTTGTTGCGCAACGAATGCTGCAAACTGGCAGAGGAATCAAAGAATCGTTGAAAATTTTTCTCACCAAGAACGGTATAACGCCACCAAGCTTACCAGAGCCCAATGAGTAGATGATTCTTGTATATCATTTGCATTTAACATTGATGTTTTAATCCCGTTTCAAACTAAAATCGGAAACAGACTCCAGCATTCCACTCGTTTATGTTCTGTTCATGTCTTCGTTATAAACGTTCTACGATAACTGGTAATCGATGAAATGTTTCAATTGTTTGTCTATGTTGGGCTTAGCAACGGGGGTTGTATAATACTGTTAGCGAGAATAAATTAAAAACCGAATATTAAATGACATTTTCACAAGTTTTACGGTTAAATGAGCCAATCTTGAAAAGCGACGATTTTCTGCGAGACAAGGAATGACTAATTGTATGACACAATATCACTGGTCATGTTCGCAAAAAGACTGGAAGGAAATATTACCTTTCAATTCATTGAGACAGAAGGAAGATGTTATACCGGTTAAAATTTAAATAAACTAATGACACTCTCTCTCTACATCTGTTTAGTTGTGCACAATTAAGGTCAGAAACTTAAGCTTAGAAGAACATTAACCGTAACTTCCCAGAATAGTTAGAAAGGTGATGGGTATCTGCTGCTACCTCAATTAGACTTAAGCGGCTATAAATAGTGCTTAAATGGAAAGCGGTAAACCAAAATACACAGAAATAGCCGAATGCTAACTAGTGAAATACGACACTGACATAACAGTCACGCTGTCAAGATCTCAAACATCATTAACTGTGTCGATGAGTAAACACAACGGCATCCAGAAAAGTGTTTACTCCATTGTGTATAAGGCAAAGTACACCTGAATGGAGCTGCGTCCAATTCGGATTCAATCCTCCCGTGAATAGCGAATAATTGAGCATACTTGCGGGGCGTAAGCATAGAGAGATAGCTGCTGTCGCCGGGATCCTTAGAAAGAAGGTTTTCCTAGGTCACTAGAATGGAGAAGTCATTGTGAATCAGACGGGCAGACTTCAGAGGCCACCTTGTTTAACAGCACACTAGTAAGCATTGTGTAAGTGAGCTGATAGAACTTGACTAGTTTCTTCGGTATCTCATTATTTCAGTCACCAATCGCCACACGACTGTATTCGTGTGTACGACAAATGATCTTTTCGTAATTCATCTTGCCTCTTCTATTGATTCTTATCGTTTTTATTGATGGAAATCCTATCCAAATTACCACGTCCCCCTCTACGGGGTGTGTTTAGCACACGGACGAACATTTTTACATTGACAGTTTTACAGGCAACCCTAACTATGTTGTTTACGGATGGGAGATTACGAACGAATGGTTGTTTTCGAAAGGAGTTCCTGTTCATCGAGTGTAATGTATTAAAACATAATATACTGGTGTGTTCAATGTAGTAATAAGTAATTAATGGTCGAAATACGTACATTATTGGCTACTGCTATGACTATGTCTAGTTTAACGCAAAATTATCACGTTATCATGGCACAGGTAACGTTTAACTAATCGTTTTACCGACGAGGAACAATTCTGTTGGTAGTACAGATAAACGGAATAGCTTCATATATGACTTCGTATGGTGTATACCGAGCAGCTACGCATAAAACTCATTGAGGCAACCAACTCAGATTTTTCTACCCTTAATCCACATTTTATTGATGATAGCTACATCCGTTTTTTGTAACGTCATAGTAACGAGAAAAATTATAGCAAGTTAGTGAGACTCTATCATAGGGGACATTCTAAAGTCTATTCGGTATGTTTCTTTGCTGATTTTCTTTACAAATCTTAGGTCGTGACCAGTGAGCAGGAAGACAAGTACGTTGATAAAAGTAACGGAAAAACTCATCCCAAAGAAACATCTAAACAATAAATGAAATTTAAAGAACGTTACAACTGTCATGCAAGATGTACGGTTAAGCATCATTTCTTTCGCTCTTTTCAATCACTTGAGTGAAATAAAGTACAAACAGCTGAACGCGTGGCAGCTTACGGGCTAAATTTTTGAGGTGCACTACTGAAATTTGACCTACCTGGTCATGGTATAAAAACCAAAAAACCGTTCAAAATATCACATACCTTCAACGTCTATCCCAGGTGAGTTTCACATTTCTTTCAGGCTGCTCGCTTTCCGTATGCCTGTTTACATTTCAGACATTTCGGAACGCTTGAACATGTTTGCTGAATCACCAAAGAACTCGTCGTAAAACTGTTCAACGGAAGTCCTCTCAAGTTTACATCTTCAAGCCTACACAGACGTTTTATCCCGATTGTATTTGTAAACCTTGCACTTTGCATCTTCCAGGGTTTTTATATTGCAGAGGCTTAGCGGCTTAGAAGAAAATACAGTGATGCTACTTATGTCGAATCTTTGTTAGCACTCAGTGGCACCTTCTGACCATACCGTTCTGAATTAAACCTAATGGAAAATCGATTCGGTAAAATCCCACCTACCCTCCGCAATGCCTCTTGCATACCCTCATTCATCAGGCCTCTGCACGCATCTTCACCGGTGTGGCTCGCAACTGTCCCATTTCCATGCTAGACTCGCCACACCACGATCATCACTCATGCGAACTCAGGCCATTGTCCACAGTTCAACATGAAATGACTCAACGACTGTTTTCAGGTCAATCTATAAGGCCGTTGACTGCTTATCCCATGTCATATATTAAATAAGTTCTCACAATGAATGCGAGACGTCGTAGTCTGCTGACTGACATTCTCAAAGTATAACTGAACCAACTACAACTATTCATGTTCACGGTTAGGGTGATCAGGACTACTGCATACACAATGCCAAAACTCTTACAGAATGATCCTAGTTCTGAGTTGCTTGCTCGTAAGGCCGTGTGAACATCGATTTTCAAGTACGTGAATACGCATACCATCTTGCATCTTCAGCTGCCGCATTCAGAAGCCGCTACTGAGCAGTTCAAATAAACGTCATTTGAATTAGCTAAGGACGAAAGAAATCATCTACCTGACACAATGAAATGTAGTTTCGGCAGACTTACAGGAGTCCGTGGCAGACTGACTCACATGTAAGCTTTCACCGCATCAACTAGGATACCTAAAGATAGTTAATTACATTTTGAGCTCCGTAGGAACAGAATGACTGAGGAAGAAACGAACGCCAACCTTTCTATGAAAATACTGGTCGACAGGTGAAAGATGACGATAAGTTTCAACTTCCCCCTGATTTCAAACGAATATACAATCTATCTCCTCACAATTCTGAACTCAGTCTATCCTGGCTTCTCTTGAGGCAACGACCACACTTAAGTAGTCAAATGTTTATGGCACTCGATTCGATCTTCTCGATGCCATAAGGTGGGGAGACTAGTCATGCTCCGTAAAGGATGAACGTGATCGGAACTCAATATTTGCCCCAAGTTGAGTACTGAAGCGCGGAAGGCACACTGAAAGGACCGTGTGAACCACACATGCACGTATTGATCATTTTTGACACTTTCTGCTGCTACTACTACTATATCGTTTATTTTGAAGGGCAATATACACAGCATCCTTCAAGAGAAGAACAAACGGTGACACTAAAAATAAGCAACAGATATGTAAAAAGTGAATGTAAAAACAGGCTGTCTGTCAAATGTCAGACGCTGCGTAGTTAGCAACACTGAACAAATGACAAGTCCTCTCACAAGAATAGAAGGCGTTAATGAGCAAATCATCTAATGAAAAGTTATTTGCGCTGTATATAACAAATCGGTTTAGAATTTAAAGGAAAATACATGAAAACTAACAACGACAAAAAAGAAAATAGGTAAGCGGTCAGTATTCACAAAATTCAAAAGGCTCTTCAGGGCACAAAAGTGCTATCAAAGTCAAGGCTCACGCATCGGGACAGAAAATGTCCTTCATAATGAGACAACTGTCAGAGAGGTGGCAACAGTTAACGCCAGGTTCCCCGCATAAATACATCGTAAGTTTTTAGGGAACCTAGAACAGTCAGTAGACACAAATCCGTGACTACGTAGGAGAGAAGGCCTAATCGAAGAATAACGTTACTTGAAGAAGGAAATATAATACTGCAAAAAGAGATGATCACAGGTGAGTGAGAAACAGAGTTCACATCACAGCCCAAAGTATGGAGGACCGACTTAATAGCGGCATTATGAGAGTCGGTCCCGTACTTCGCAATCTTGTCTGTCCAAGCAAGTTGGCTTCGATAATCATCCACTATACTGACGTCAAGCACTACAGCATCGCCGTCACAGACCACGATAATATCGGGTTTGATGAACGAGCTCGTTGTTGGTACTCGCAGCTCCTCGAAGACTGTATAGCCCAACTCGCGCAGTCGTTTCGCCAGGTCTTTGGCCACACGGTTGTGTCGGGTACAACGCGCGTCATGGGTGACTCAACATGATTGTAGAATATGAGCGAGGCTTTCCGGTTGACTGCAGTTACCACGACAGAGGACTGAGTGGTCACTTCGGCCACCTCGTGAATTTTGAACCATAGTCCGCAACAGATTACATCGGAACTGGATGGCACGAATAAAGATTCTGGGAAAGATGCGATCCGGATTAAACAGCCAACGATTGGAGAGTGGAGGGCGTGAAACTTCCTGAAGACCAAGGCCGTCAAGCGAATGGTAGAGTTTATCCATCCACGCCGCACGGGCTTCCCCCTTGTTCGTCACCGCTACACCCTGAACACGTACTGGGATGTTCGTTTCCCTCAAGATGGGGCCAAATGAATTATCTCTGACCGCATTCCGCATAACTGGACATTGACTGGAGAGAAGTCTCTCCACTCAAGATTTGCGCGAGATGGGAATAGTGGTAGACAAACTCGGGATGCCCAAACCGCCCAAACGAATTGGGGTGTGGATGTAGCTGATTGGTGTGTCCTTGGGAAGGCGGAGCCATTGTCGAACAAATTGGCGAATCGTACAGTCCATGGCTTTGAGCGTGTTACGGTGGACTCGGCTCAACACCAATGAGTGATTCATCCTCGGGATCGGATGCTGTCTCAGGAGTTCAAGACGTTGGTGTGGATTCAAGGGGGCTTTGGTAGTTTCATCCAGCATCGTACGAAGTTGCTGACGGTGATTAGTGAATGTTTTACCACAAATAAAACGGACGCTACAAGGTTGGACAAATGAAACCAAACATCACTCTGTTGGGTGTTTCTTTTTTTCTAATCGACCTTATCCACGTTGTGGTATTACACAGTAGCTGACAAAACCAATGTGGGCCTCTGAAGATTATCTGTCAGTCGGTTCAAATAAGGTTTACAATTCGTGTATGCGATCACTCCCGCTTGGTTGATCCGAGGCATAACCCATTAGTGCAGTTAGTGACTTTATGCATCCAGTAGTTGACCACAGTTGTTTCCGAAAGTTTGCCTGAATCAAGTTGGCTAGCTGTGTCAGCAAGGCGAAGGTCCGTCAGTACGTACTTAGAAAATTCATCTTTTCGTTAGTGATATCACGCACTTCGTATGTGTTGACGTAGCGTCTACCATGCATTGCACTTTTTAGTGTGGCTGCTGATGACTGAAAGAAACCACAACGTGGCCAGGCGATGACATGGTCGCGGCTTATGGAAGTCTTGACCGTCCCACGGAGCCAGGTTGATGGTGAATCTGTGTTGGCTGAAAAGCTTCCTACTGTCCACACTGCCAAGTTGAAGCGCTCTCCGAAATGGCATTGTGTTGCAGTCGATAGCAAGTCTGTATCTTCAAGGTTGTCGACCCTTTCCATTCTCCACGTGCCATCGTTTTTGTTCCCCTTTCTCTTTCTCTCGTTCTTATTAAAGATTTGTACATTTTTATTTTTCTGTTGTTTCATAGACCATTTTCTAGATGGTATTCAAACTGAGCATCAAATGGATCATTTCTGGTACACTACCGCAAATATTCTAGCATTGTGGTCCCACTTTAATACATATGAGATTGTTGTGTACCTCCT
Organism: Paragonimus heterotremus; assembly: GCA_013368495.1. Classification (NCBI taxonomy): domain Eukaryota; kingdom Metazoa; phylum Platyhelminthes; class Trematoda; order Plagiorchiida; family Troglotrematidae; genus Paragonimus; species Paragonimus heterotremus. The sequence goes on from LUCH01000147.1 coordinate 271,915, forward strand.
CCACTGGCCAACTCAGAACATGTTGTATGTCATTATTCCAGTTCAGAGAATTACGTGAACCTTTTGTTTTAGATCTGGTGTACATCGCCATTGAACGAACAATTATGTTTCTGTTCATAATTTTGTTACGTCTGGACAGGAAAAGTTATTAGCATTGACAATACCTGTTTCAATTCTTAAAGATTCATCTTTTAGATGAAAATGTGAAGTAGACTGCAATGACTGCGTTCTCCCTATGGGGATATTTACTATCCCAGGCTTCCGTAATCATACTACAAGCGTTATGCATGTGTTAGACAACCTACAGCACGCCGTAAATATGCGAGAATATTCATTACACTAATAGCCTCCTCGATTCCGGTCATCTGTTGGTTGATCACAGAGCCGCAGAACAGAGCTGCATTGATGGTGTTATGTATAATCTGTCTTCTCGGTAGCCATGTGCGACTGATGTTGTGTTGTTTGTGCCTATCACGTATTCTAATTTCAGGTTTTGTTTTGTCCTTCAACAAAACACTCTTTTCACTAAAGGTTCACGCCTTCACGCAACGATATGTCAACTAAATAAGTTATAGCTTGCAGAATGTTTGTGGAAATTCCAGACTAAGGCCCGCTTTGTAAACAGATCCATCATACCACACACAGTCAAACTCCGTCTATTCCCCCAAACTTCGCAGAAATGAAACGCCAGTTGCGTTGTGGAAGTGTACTGGAGTAGTTTCATGTGTTTTACTTTGTCAGGAAATGAGGATGACATCAGACAGCCAACCGTTCCAAAGTGTAACTACATAACGCGTTTTGCTGTCTGACAGATATGCCATCAATATTTTCTCCTTCAGAGTACACAACTAAAATCGATAAGTAAATTAAATAACAAATGCGATACACAGACATCAGCATGTCGTCAGTGTGTTCGATAGTCACGTGACTCACAGAGACAGTTCGCCGATAATGATCAAACTAGATCTGGTGGGCTGTCATGCAGGAGACTGTGATCGAACTTAACAAGTAACAGAAGAGTTATGTTACGCTGAACGGATTGTTATTCATGGGTGGTTCACCGTCACTGTGGTTGGTCAGGTTAGAAGTCCTCGGCATACTTCACAGCGAATTCCCCTTTGTATTGACTGTGTTTGATGCCCATGGTAAATTTTGGAGTAGAAGGCAAATGAGATTTTACCTAACAAGAAAAGGAAAAAATGTGAATAGATTAAATGTTCGTCTATGAAGTCACGTTAACTCTTACTTTCATTATAAGAGGTGCGCCATGAAATGTTCTGCTAATCAAATTTTGAATACCGGTTAATATCAAAACACTGACAGAACAGCCGACCTCTGTAACGGTTGTCTTCATTACCTCAGAGGTTTATATTTACAGCGTAAAAGAAAATATGTGGTAACGTAGAATATCTCAACTATGAACAAGTCACTTGGTGAGTTTGTTTGCTTTCAAAGTTATAAATGCAACAGACAGATGAAGTGATCTAATACCACGTTATTAACGTCAATGTTTCAACTTCCTTGAACCATGCTATAGAAACAGTTGTAATGAAAATGGATTCTTTACTATCGCAGGCTCACTTCAATCTACAGCTCATTAAATTGCAAGTTATACTGTTCTGTATTTAAACAGTTTTTTTGAACCAACTGCGCCGACAAGATTATCCTGTATGGTAATCGAGAAATGCGAATTGTAACGTCAACAAAATAGTGTGTGACTAGTATCTGTATTTTGCATTTTTTGTTGGGTTTGATGCGATTAAAATCATTTAGGTTGGTAACTAAGGATTTTGCTATTTTGAATATCATTTTTGTTGCCTAAGAAATTGGGCGCTCAGGCTGACATTTCGGCCAGTTTGATTGCACGGAGGGACTGCAGTCAACTATATCTCTGTTTATACTTCTTCTGGATAATACCTGATGTGACCAAAAGACCGATTTTTGACGTATAACCACTCCGTCACTTTTGCGAAATTCTCAGATTGTTGGATCGTCTTATGCGTAAACACGATACCTGTTGACCGCTACAGATAACTGCATGATGTGGACCTCTAAATCATCACAGCGGTTGTGAACGGTGGTGAATAGACTGCATCAGTGAGAATTGGGACGTGGGCTCCGTCTAAAATTTCGTTATAACTCCGTGAATCTAGTTATCTCTTACTACTTAATTGTTATCGATGTGCATATATTCAAAACTACCTGGTGTCTGCTACTTCTATTTTTTTCGTTTTATCATAAGTGAAAGTACGATTTAAGGATGTTAGTACAAAACGGTTATTTCATTTGACGTGAAGAAAACTATCAGAAGAACTGAATCAAACGCTTACCAATTCAGCCTTATAAGAGAGAGGACCTGGCATTTTGGCTCTTGATCTCTCTGGAAGTGTTATGCCCATGGTATACTTCGGGCTGGCAGTCTGACACAGGTCCGGCGCCCCAACCGTATAATCAGCTGGACCGGGATTCTAGAAAAGCATTGATTAGAAAAGGTCATATATAATTACTGAACCAATATGAAGAGGATTGGGAGTCTCCAGCCCTCAGATAAATTGTCACAAACGCGATAACCATTACGAGGAACAGCCGTGTATACATTTACTTATCATCACTGTTGAACATAGACTAGTAAATAAACACACTATGTGATATTAAAACACCAAGTCTAGAATGTATTCAGGTAAACATACAGATTCACATGTATCATACGTGCAACAATTGTGATACTCGTTATTTTTCTCAAGCTTGTTCTGAAACACAAAGAACCCAAAATCAGACGACCCTCTTGCGAATCTTAAGCAGAATGATATGAAAAAGTAGGTCACATGATTTTCTCCCATCTCGCCTCTTTTACAATTTATTCACACACACATTTCAAGCAGTCGGAAAATGGCCACCGAAGTAGAAATCACGGATCAGTAAAGCGAGTGAACGGATGAAAACGGAACGGAAAATGTGGAAGATTCAAGCCTAGGGATGACAGCTTAAAATAAATGAGCTCAACCCACAAGCTAAACTAATTCACTCTGATTGTGAGGATGATAATTATTACGGTGATGATGAGGATGATGACGTACCTCCTTGAAAGTCGTTACTAACTACATTCGGAGACGTGATTCTTTCCTTTATTACCATCAGCATCATCATGTAGGGCAATACATTCACCGTTTACACTGACGTTTATCTGCCACTCAATCACAAAGAAAAAAACCCTACATAGGGAAAGAGAAGGAGAAATAGGAGATGGCAAAGGCACATAGCTGATAAAAATAGCTGTCTGTATTAAAACAAATAACATTAAGGCGCTTACACCTTGCAAAAAAATAACCGAGCTGTAAGTGAAAGTGAGACGTCATCAGCAAGACAGCTTCCTTACGGCTTTCACTTCCCCGCGTAACTAAGTGCACTCACTTCACAAACAACTCAGACAAACAACGACAACATTCACGCCACTGAGCTCGGTTGGCTGCCATCCCACCTAACGTCTCAAGCCATTCACTCTGCGAGTCGCGAAGGCTCCAGCCCGAAAAACGAACCCGATTTATAGTTTTCAACCCCTTCGTGAACGATTTCATTTGTCTACGCCAGGTCATCATCTGTCCACCTCGCACCTTGCGCCAATCGGCCGCAGCGTCGGCAAACAGTGCTCGGTGTGGCAAACGACTAGCTGGCATCCTCAGTACATGACCTAACCATCTAATTCTGTGCAAATTTAGTGACTGGACAAAAGAAATCGCTTGACAATCAATGCAAAACACCCGCTTCCCAACCTCCTCGTTGCTTACTCGTTGTTGCCACCTGATACGAGCGATTGGACGCAGACATCGGTGGTCAAACACCTGAAGACGGTTCACATTCTCTACCCTGAGGGACCAGGTTTCGCTGCCGTAGAGTAATACAGTCCTCACTGTTGTCTGATATACACGACCCTTAAGCTTCAGAGAGATACCTTTCTGTCGCCGTAAGCGCCTCAGATTAGTAAACACCGCCCTAGCCTTAGAAATACGCGCCTCTATTTCATTCCCTACACCTCCGCCGCCGATGCAGCTTCCCAGGTATACAAACCGGTCAACAACCTCCATGGCTTCGTTATCTAACATTAAACCTACGTAATCACAGCAATCTTACAGAAGAACTTTGCATTTTCAGGCCGCAAAGTGCAGTATGAAGTACTTAGCAGAACGCAGAATTGCGTTCAGCGATGCTTGTGCTGTTTGAAAGTTGTCAAACAGCAACTCCTTATTGTCAGGATAATCAAGGTCACTCAACCTTGCACCAGGTAGGAGGTCAACACCAGCATCATTCGACTGTCGCGAACAGTCCTCCATTATTTCGTGTATGACGAAATTGAACAAAAAAGTGAACAGGGACAACCTTGACGAACGCCTCTCCTGGTGCTGAAATTGTCAGATCGTTCGACGTAAACCCTAAACTAAGCAGAAGTATGGAAGTAAAGCACCGGCAGTATGTTTACATAATTGGTCGGTACATCCCTGCGTTTAAGCGATTCTAAAAGTATAGGTCGATCCACCGAATCAAACGCATCTTTATAGTCAAGCAATACGATGACTGTTGGCCGGCGGTATACGTGACGCTGCTGCAGAATTTGACGAAGGATAAAAATGTAATCTATACATCCCCGGCTAGGAAAAACCCCTGCCTGCTCATCCCCAATGTCTACTTCCAGAACTGTAGTGAACCGACGAGTGTAATGGATGACAGAACCCTGGAAATGACGGGTCAAATTACTTCCATTATAGTTTTTGCTAGAACCTCGCACAACTTACTTGAATATAGGGACTAATATCGAATGACCCAAGCAAGGAGAGAGGATCTGTGTAGTCCACACAAGGTCAAACAACTGAGTCAAGGCCTCAACCAATGCCTCTTCATCTTCTTTGAAAAGTGCTGGCACTAGGTCAGCTAGACCAGCAGCTTTATTACGATTGAGAGCTGAGCTGCAATTGCGAACCTCGGTCTCAGTGGATGGTTCTGAATCTACCGACCAGGGCGTAATATCACAAGTTTGTGGAGGCAGCACGGTAGAAGCAGGACGCCGGCTAAACTGACCCTCAAAGTGTTCCGCCCAGCGTCCCAACCTTCTGGATTTATTATGAATGAGTGTGTCATCTGCCTCGCTGACAGCTTCACTGACAGACGGTCGACTAGGACTAGTAGCACGGGTCAGCTTAAACAGTTTGCCGGTGTTCCCCGAAACAAAGGCGGTTTCCAGTTCCTTAACTGTTTCCACTAACCAAGCCTCATTATCAGCCTTTAGACTACGTTCCAGCTTCTTACGGATATCTGTTACGTGAACTGCCAGAAAGAATGTTCCATCTGACTTCTAACATCCTCAGGGATTACTCCGTGATTCAATTTTCGTTTAGCCCATGTATTCATGAGTCACATGTTACAGTGCCCGCTTTCTGAATGGCCTGTGAAATTTGAGCCTAACAGCTATTAGGATCTTCGGAGTGAGAACTATTAAGGCAGCTTTCTAGGCTGGTTTGGTACTCATGCTTCACGGATGGTGAGGCCAATTATTCTACAGCTAATCATTTCACGAGGGACCTCAGCTCGAGTAAAAGATACTATGGCTCGGGCGGACATTCACTGCAACATTGACCTGAATGCCTTAGAAGGAGAAAAGTTGATCAAAAAGATTAAAAGCCGATAAAACAATAGAGGCGAAATAAATAAAAATGGTATTGAGACAGGTATGTGGTTTATTCCGGCACACTGTCATCTCGGTTAGCCTTTCCAGTCAACGGTTTCCGTTATCAGGAGGACTTCAACCAGGCAGGCGACACCTATGCACTTTGCTCTATACAACAGCCAAAGACTTCAAATTTGATGACCATGTCGTTGCATGACCACTGTGGCTAATAGAAAACACGGTGGTTTACGTTATGTCGTACTCTATGTGTGTAACGCCTCTTCAATTATTCAAGCACTGATAACTCCAGAAAGTACGAACACTTTAAAATATCACCCAGCTCAAGTGAAAATAAAAACTGTCAACGCTGAACATCCTCCGAGATAAACATGTTCAAGTACGGCTCAGTGATAACGCCGTGTCACGAAGAGATCGGTCCATGATGTAGTTTGAGAGCCAACGTATCTTGATGAATTACTGGGTCAACACCTGAACCATACGATTACGACACTAACAGGCCCCTCGTACCAATCAATTTAGTGGGCATAGATATGACAAAACACAGTTTGCAAGCCCTAAGTTATATCCATATAGAACTGTCTATCCAAATCGAGATTGACGACCGCATTATTACCTTGAAACTTCTCAATGATGCTAATCTGTGTAATTTAATTCTTCTACTAGTGATGTCAAACTATAGTAGGTTTTAATCTATCTGTTTTAGCTAGATCGAACGACCACGAATGTCCCCCTTTAACTAAGCTTAATGTACTCTTACTAAAGCCGAAATTTTGACATCCATCATAAAACATTGACTGAATATAGCTCGGAAAGCAGATATAAGAATAGATTAGACGGTTTCCATCGTAGATAAGGTTATACAGATCAGTTATACAAATCAGCCCATACTGCGTGTGATGCTTCGTTACTAAGATGCGTTCTGCTTGGTTGATCGGTCAGCAGGTTTGGAGCAGCCAAAACGAGGGGTTTATTCCGACCAAGTCTATAAGTATATTATCGACACTCGATTCCACTATAACAGCTGAGGTTACTGTCTATAGGGTATAACGAAAAACATTTTACACTATCCCTCAGTGTCCATCAGTGTTGTCCACATCATTTATTCCCATCCAACTTTGACATAAACGAAATAAAGTGGGGTATGCTGCGACAGCCAAGTTTTTTCTGATGGAAAAGTGATATTTTCGACATGTACTGACTACAAGGTGCTAATATTCGACAACTTTTGTAAAGCGCGGAGTTTTCGATCTAGTGCTTTCTATTCATCCAAGTTACTATGGATGCCTTATACAGTTACGACGCGCAAGATGTTACTCCAGAACTGAAGAAGTAATGTTACTCCAAGGACAGGAAATGTGTTTGTTGAGGTTGTTTGTACATTTAGAAAGCTGCATATTTGGCACCAAGATGAAATATCACCTAAACGTCAAGGCCGCAGTTACAAGTCAGTGTTAATGTATGACCACTGAGGCTTGAGGATATAAAGTGTATTGAATTCTGCGACCTGTGATTTTGGGCTCAAACTCACCTATTAAATGACAGTATGGGGTAAGCAGTCATATGGGAAGACAGAAGTTTAGCCATGAGAATCAACCAAGTTAACTCCTATCACTTAAGATAGCAGCCTACCGTTTGATATTCCACGCATCCCCTTTCATTCATTCATCCTTGAAGGTGGTGAACTTATCAAAACTGTGATGTGACTGGAACTGTTGGATACGTAAACCGGATACAGTAACAATCGTTAGAAAAGCTAGTAATCCTGCCAGTATAGAACCGTCATTAAATGTGTGATATTGGCAAGTCAGATAAGGCTTCTAATTTATGATTTGAGTGTTCACATAATCTCCAACCAGGCATGTGGCATCTTTCCAATTTATAAAACGGGATGGTAAGAGACGTTCAGGTTATTGACTGCGTCATTGTCTGGCCACCTCGTGATGTTTTGGAACTTTGTTAGTCTTGGTGCTTCGCGCACTATACGCTCAGTATTAATCCAAACGCTATCATATTGGGTTTAAAAAGTGAGGTGGTGAACAGTTGCATTAGTGGAGTCATCTCGTATGATGCATTCTACTTGAAGAAAAGAATTATGGCCAAACTAAACTAATCCGTTTAAACTGTTCTCTCTAAAAACAGGTCAGCATTCCATGCCATAAAGCAAAAAGAATCGCACAATCACTTGAAGTGTTTCTTTTCAACAAAAACTGCAAATCATTTCGATGATGAGGTTGAAACCAGTTTTCGTTATTGTCTCTGGTATCTCTTCAGCACCATTACAGTCTGACGAGATTGTGGTGTCAATTTGAGCAGAACGTTCCACCACATACAGAATGCTTGTAATCATGAATGTAGAAGTGTAAACATCCGAAACTTGAAGTACGGTTTTGTATTGTGACGGTAAGATGAGCAGTCTTTGTAGACCAATCAGGTAGTTCAGCTTAATCAGCACGTCTTGTGAAAGAGAGTTAAACAAAGCAATGTCATCCGTACGCTCTGTGTCAATTAGCCACAAACCTGGAAGAAATTCGACACCAAGTACATCAGATTGTGATGGTTGGAGACTGACGGAATAACTCCTTGACGGTTTTTGCTCTAGTAGATGAGAGACCTGTTAATGGATGACCATGCGTATGAAGATTTTTGTAGTTTCTTCTCACATGTCAAATTTTTACTGTAAGTTAGTCGAATGCTACCAGCTTTCCTGGGTAAAATCACAACTTTGGCTCTGTGATTCCTTTAGTAGTTCACCAGTTGACGCTTATATTAGAACACGTGTATTCTGTTTGATAGTACACATAAGCCAACTCTAATTTGTCATAGGCTACGACGATCCTAAGCAATATTATCAAGGGACCACTGACGAGCTTTCAACTTATGGTTAGAAAAATATCGCGTGGACACGTGCCATTTAAATGCTGTTTATTTAAACGGCCTAATCTGACGTTTGTCATAGTCACTGCTAAATCGCTGCTAGTGATTTAGGATAATTCACTCAGTAACGTATACTCGACAATTCCAATAACGCTTATTAAGACGGTCAGATTAGATGGAATAAAAACTTCCGAAAAGGCGATCAAAATGATCAGAATTTATACCGTACTGTTTAGTAAAATTACAATAAAAGGGTTATCTCATTGTTAATGTGAATCGCCTGGATACACAAACCATCCAGCAGAAAAGCTTTCAAAATGGAGTAATCGAACATAATTCCACAAACTGCTACCAATCAATTGAAAATGATCTCAACAAAACAATCCGGTACATGTGAAGCTGAGAACGTATGAAACAATATAAAGAATGAAAATCTACGATAATCATGAAAAAGAAGAAAGCACACAGTTGATATGCAGTTACTGTACAGAATTCATCATGACTGTTTACTGCACAAAACAAAGTCGAATGAAGGCAAATTTAGGATCAAATTTTTACAAACAAACCAAACTTGCCCCAACAAATTCATTGCTCCACCTTCTATCAGAAACAAGACGACAAACGTACCAGACGAACTTCAACAGATCCAACGGTCTCTAAGAAAATCGTTATCAGTGATGTGCACAACCACCTTGAAGTACAGCCGGAGTGTGAGGAAACAAACTGGACAAATTGATGGAATATACCTCATCACAAACTCATATGTAAACCCATTAAGTCGACGTTAAAGTTTCTAAGCCGTAGAAACAACCAAGTTATACAAGAAAATATGATGTTATTTGAATGAGAAGGATTTCTCATGGTTTTCGTTATCCTATTTCACTAACTAACCGTAGGTCACAGAGAACTCACTCAAACAATGTCACTCTGTATAAGGCTATTCCGAGGACTATACTGTCTGAAGGAAGCAAAGCTAGGGCTCTAAGAATGGTAGATATGAATCGTCTCAGACATCTGACTGCGTTCGATTGCTGGTATCAAGTGGCATCAACAGATCAGAAATCTGGATGCTAAGGAGCTAATATATGATAGTGAATGTTAAATAAGTACCTTAGTTCCAGTGTATGTATAAATTTAAGTAGATAGGCCGTGTACTAAGGATGTCAGTCAATAGTTTACCATATTCAGCATTCCGCCAATTTCGTAACCAATTGGCGTAGAGCACAGAGTGATAGCTGATAACGTGGCATACAGAAAGGATGTCACCTGCGAAACGGTTAGCCACTGTGTATCAGGTGTGTCTTTGGACAGTCTGAGTAGTTGGGTGGAAGCTTTCCGTGGTATGGTGGTCAGTATGGCTTACTAGCGTAAACGCTATCAGTATTCGGCCCAGTTGTCTGTGAAAACGACACAGTGAATGACCTAGGAGAGTGGTAGCAGTGGTGAGGCTACCTTACCAAAGACGGTGTATCTTCATTTATAGCTAAACTGTTTGTCTGGAAGGTGTATGCACATTGACGTTAGTTGTCCGAATTTAGACAAGGTAGGTTCTTAGTGTTAAAGTCGCTTTCTTTCTCTTTCTTTGCTCCTTAAATGGAACTTACTCTTCACCGCATACTTACATGTCAGCTTTGACGAAGCGCTCTTGCTAACAACTACCATCATGTTGTCATCCCGAGAGATGGTTTCGTCCTCTAGTTTCATTTTCCTTTGCTAAATCATCAGTGGACCAGCCGGAAACTGAATTGGCAATTTTGATGAGTTTGAATGATGTCAGATGAACGCCGCTCATAGCGTTGCTCATAGCCTCCACATTCAAGTAAACCCATCCATCTTCTAGTTTTCAAAGGTTGACTTTCGATACGGCTTAGCAGCAATGCATATATCTAGCAGAGTTTCGTCACTCATTCGTGTTGATTACTAAATCCAAGCATTCTTGGTTGCATTTGTGCCGAACTGTTGTTAAGACACAGACCTTGATAGAATGTCTAGGGTTCCTAACCAAAACCCTTGCCTTGAAAATCACCATTAATTTTGGTTTGTGTTCAAGCTATTTTCACTCGAATGTGCACATGCATTGGAGACGTATTATAGTCACATCGTACTTGAAATTGAGGCAGTCGCTGAATATGGTCTCACCTTGGAGACAGTTTTAAGTTTGATTGTTCTCCCTAATAAATCAACTATTCTTCATTTTTGATCGTTTCATAAAATAATACCACATCAATTACTCACAATTTCTAAACATCAGAAATGGTTGGTAAAGATGCGAATCAAGGCACGATTTCACAAAATGTTTATTGTTCAGTCAGATGAGTACTACCTTTATGATAGTGGCAATGACTGGATTCTTTGGCTGACTCATTTCAGTCAAGTTTCAGATAAGCACATTGAAGCAAAATGACCTGAAGTTCCGTACCGTCATTTGGAGGGGGGGTTGTTGAATGACTAATGGTTTAAGATAGCATGTATTGTCACGACTAAGTAGCAAGTTGTTTCTGATGTGGTTTTCACAAAAAACAGGCTTTCACTTAACACTCAAGGTGAGAACGTATAAACTGGTCAATTAATTACCAGATTGATGGTTAATTAGCAAGATGTCTAAGGCGTTTCACTTTGAATGTATTCCGATAACGGGAATGTTTACCTTGTACAAATACTAATGCGAAGTTCGCTTTCTCACCTCATCCATACATCTAGACAAACTGATTAAATCAAATTACACGTGGACACGTCAAAAGTAATTAGCTCTTCTCATGTGACATTTTGAAGATTTAGCTCTCAAAGTGTATCACTGAATTGACTCGATTTAATCGACCGAACTAGTCATTGAAAATCGTACCTAGGCGCTCCCGAAATCACTACATTAAAAGTGGATCATTTTAGTTACAACACAAAATAAGCCACTAGACTGGTAGAATCACTATAATTTGGGGTCTTGATGTGCCCAATCATAAGCACCTTATGGGGCCGATATAATATGTAGATTGACCACCAGAATCGTTCTAATCAGGTGAAGCAATTTTCGGTCGTTTGCTGGTGTTTTAAACTAACGATTGGTTGATGTATGCTGAAGTGCAACATTTGTGTGATAATCAGTGGTTATGTTTCTGTTACGTCACTCTGCCACCTCACCATGTTCCTTTAAAATTTAATCACTCACATGAATAAACTCAACAACCTCCCCAATCTGTTTTGTTTAGACCCCTATATCATCATCATCATCATCATCATAGACAGCAATACATTAGTGGTTCACACTGATGCTTACCTGACACACAACCACGAAGGAAAAAAAACCCATATAAGAAAACGGAAGAAAAAACGAAGGGTAGAAGGGGACCTGACTAGTAGATATAGCTACGTCTATGTTCAAACGCTTAACATTAAGGTGCCTACAGCTTATAAACAAGCAACCGAGTTGTAAGTGAAAGCAAGGCGTCATCAACAAGACAGCTTCCGTACGGCTTTCACTGCTCCGTGTCACTATATACAAGCGTCACAAGTTTGTCTAAATCATAATCATACTGCACTGTATTTTTCCGGTGGGCTGTGAGGCTGAAATTATAAAAGACAGTTAACCGATACATCGTGAGTGATGCACAGATTTCCAGATCGCAAAAAGATGGGCACAACCAATGTTCTGTTAACCTCAATATATGGACCCATGACTAAGACATTTGTTCAACTTGAAATCTCAAGCTACTGTTACCAAGCGTTTGCATAACCTGGTTCAATTTTATTTAATGTTGGGCTCAGTAGTCAACTCGGCTGTCTAACAAAAACTTGGCCAAAGTTCAAATTCTGGTAGTGAAAACGATATGCGTTATTGATGAGCCCTAACAACAGCGATACTCGAAACAGGCATTTAAAAAAAAGGGTCGCCTGGACAACTAACCTGAATGCAAAGGTTTCAACCAACTGAGTGATGTTGAAGTTATATTGATCTAAATTCCCTGCAACATACCAGTTACAATAATTATCATTACCACTGGTTGGCAGTCACTTTTAGCTGTCATGCAACCATTAAAAAAGCATATAACGTTTGTTTGTGGTTGAGATGTGGTTAGGATTACGAAACCAAGACGAGAATTTGAGTATGATTCACATACAGTGTCATCGTATAACATATTGATACAATAAGTCATATACCTGAACACGTAAGCCAATGTTAGAAGATTGAAAGAAGATCGTCATCAAAGGTGCCTAATATGTTCTAAAGCCTTTAACATTTCAACCTATCTGCCTAACTTACTGATACAGAAGTAGCTGACATAACTGGTTATATTTGTGTACAGTTTCGAAGACGTTCAATTGTGAAAAATTGTAGGCAACAGCTGAATTCAAACCATGGTTGGAAGCAACATAGAAACAGCATTCCTACACGCGACCAGTGCTATAACAGATGAGCTATAGAGTCACTCGTTGAACTCAGAAATATCATAGTTGGATTCAGCTACTCACCTATACATAAATGTATAGGCATCCAACTGACTACCGATGCGAATTAATGGAATTTCTGGATTTCAAAGCGCAAGACAGGGTCAACTTGATTAGTCCACAAGTTATTTCGTTCCATATGTAGTTTTGTAACCAATTGAGTTTACCAAGGTGAGACTAAGCAGAAACACTGTCCAATATTTTGAGATCAGAATACGCTGAAATAATTAGTGCAATTTCGGTGAGACTGATGGCGTCTTCTTTAGTCTTATATTTCCTTTACGAAAAATCTAAACCATTGAGCCCATTTGTGTTTTGTGACTTAGATGCTGATCACACAAAACTTACTGCTTTTCGTGTGCGACTGAGGGTACTAAACTAACTGTTAACTCTTCGCAATACTGCCATCCTATCATGTTGTTCAGCTGAGTAGTAGCACTCAGCGCCCCATAATTCTTTGAAAACAATTTTGACAAAATGTAGGAAGATGCAAGTAGTGAGCATATTCGTGAACCAGTCAGCTTGGTGACACATGCACCTCTAATTCATCAACTTCATCAATGGTAATGAAACAGTATAGACTATAATTCAGATGACTTAATTACAACACACTTTAGAAGTTAGGCAAGGGTTACTACTTGAAACTTAGATTGCACTTCACCCACCACACCCTAGTAAAAACAGAAAGACCTTCATTACATGTTATTATTTTATTTATTATTACAATTGGCAACTGTCAAATTTTTAGTTCTCGTGCATCGAACAGCACAGAGACAAACATGGATTGGTCAAGTATACGATTATTTCAAGCACTATGTGGTTAGGACTAGGGCAACAAAAGGTTGCCTCAATCACCTTTGTATCATCCCGCATGTCCTACAAAGTTTAATCAGTTGTTTTCGGTAATCAACACACTAGGATTATTAAGGTATTTGGACGATAACACTTATATCACAATTCTGAACGGCGAGTATACGACTCATCTGTTCTACCAGCGTTCTTAAAACCTGGTTTATATAAACTTACCAGCCGACTATGTGTGCACACCGGTAACTGAGACAACCCATCGAGTTGCCTCAGTCCTGGTCACATAACAATTAATTCGATTATATTAGTGTTTGGTCGCGGTTTGGCACTATTTGTCCCATGTCTGAATGTTTGATTCTTGCGATTAATCAAAATAAACCAGAAGTTGACATACTGCCGCATATCTTCAGTCTGCTGTGAGTAAGTAGTTATTAGAAGAATCATGTAAAGGAAACTACCTGTGAACCGTAATCAATCAAGACAAATTTTTGGTGTATGAAGTTAGTATTCACAAATATTTGACACCTCAGTTGCACAGAGAGGCAGCTAATATGGGCCCTAATGAACTTCCTACGGCTACCCCCATCTATTTGGCGGTGGCACCGATCAAGAAAACGACAGCTGACATTTTCAGCGCATAACAATGAGGTTTCTCTCAGAATATCACTATGCAGAGGTAATGTGGCTAGTTTAAATGAGCTGACAAATATAATCAAACCTAGCTGACTTTCTCATGTTAGGGATTGAACAATATTTAGCCGCTGACATAACGAATCTGTCATAGTACAAACGCTACGTTTATGAAATACTAGTATTCAATCAGTCTAAACAGGAAATAGATAACCTAGTTCGACGTTTCAATAACTGGCATCCCAACCTGAAGGTAACCTGTGAGTTTGAGACTGATAATTGTTTCCCGTTTCTAGACATACTCATAAGTCACCGGGAAGATGGCTCTATTGAAAGAGCTACAGGAAATTCACGTGGTCCGATCAATACCGAACTTTTAGTGGTTCCACACCAGTCTATCGAAAGTGCGCACTAGTAAGTACACCATTAACACGCGCCAAACGAATGTGTACACACGACAGCCTTGTCAAAAAAAAACTAGAGTTGATCACGACTGTACTACAATCGAATGTTTATCCAAAAAGGTTCATGGAAAGTCATAGTAAACCAAAACCGCCATCTGAACAGGTGGTCACTGCGAGAAATAGAAGACATACATAACTGTATTTTAAAGGCGATTAAAGTGTGTATCATCCAAGGCAAAGGCTGAGGAATTCGATTAAACGAACATACAGCTCAGCCGAACATTGTGTACTAGCCCGAACCCAGAAGCGCTTGTGACTTCAATCAAAAGAGACCAGCCTGTCGGTGCCATCTCACACTGTATGTACCAATTTACGTGTAATTGCAAAGAAAGTTACATGAGCAGAACCGAGAGGTGCTTGATCTCCAGAGTGAAGAAGCATTTGTCTAGATGGGTGCAGAACTCATTATTACGGAAGAACGGCAATGTCGTTGAAGCAGGCAAGCAACCAGTGTTCACAGTCACAAGACACATCCTGGCCACTGGTCGCGTCATCGACCCGGCTTGTACATCCATAATCTTATTACGTCAGCTCAATGCAATATTCTTGTGGTTTGCTGAGACTGTCGCAGTCAATCGACTGAAGCCTGCCCTGTGTTTTTAGAAACAGTTGTACGTATGTTTAACGTTGCTCTGGGATTAGTGACCTTACTTAGCCCATCAGTCGACTATTCATCCCACCCACCCTTAACTGTTCGATTTAAAAACTCTTTCATGTGATTGTAGATTCGGTACTGATGTGTCAACACGAAATGCCTGTATCTATCAGTTTTCGTGTTCTAACAGTTTTGCTCAAGCCAGTTTATGTTGCGAACTAGAATAGAACGGACGAAAGACTGACCGTGAATAAGTTTTACTTTGGCAATTTTTGCGCACCTTTGGTGCTGTTTACTGAGATGGGTTTAGCGTACAAAATTACAAGCAACTTACGGCAGGGTAAAATTTAAAATATAATTTGTTGTCACCACGGAAGCAGTAGTGTTAAAAGCAGTTCGTTCTCCATGCAAAATATAGGATAACGACGTCTGTTTGCAACTGCCGCTCAATATGGTATCAAACGTTTGTTGTGCGTTGAAAATGAAACATTAAAGTCCTTGTTGGGTTCCTCATCACCAGGTCGGTTATTCACAGAGAACGATGACATTAGCTCCTTCCTGGTATACATGAAGTCGTTGATTGATGACTATTTTGATAACCACTTTACTAACGGTTTTGCAACCAGGGTTTCAAGCCGGGTGGCAATTCCATCAGCAAATGAAGTTGCCGATCCAATTTTATGCTATTAGAGTGCGTCTGATGTGATGAACTACAATCTCATGTGAATGACCGGAGATGTAGAGTTTCAGAGTGTTCAGTGTACAACCCTCTGTTTCCTAGTAAAAACTGTGTGAACAACAGATTACCTAGAGTGATGTTTAATAAGTCTTTGTTAGACAGCAGTTGTGAAAATATTGCTTTGCTAGAAACGATTGGCTGGTGAGCATTTTTTATTTGGTTGTGGTAAACTTTCCTTTAGTTTCTTCTGGTTAATTAGTGACAAGTAGTAATTCCTTACTAGAGGTATCTTTTGCACAAATTCACCTTGCTTAATCAAATAGTGATTACCACTCGACGAACACTTTTGTGATATTGCGCTAACTTTATCTGTTTCCTTGACAGACAGCATGCTGAATGGGTCTATGTGATCTAGTGAGTTCGTCAATATCTAGAAAAAGAGTTAAGTTGTATGTCACACTTTCCAATTTGTAGAACCCGCTGGCATGTAAACAGGTTTTATTACGGCACATCTTATAATCTGTCTCCAAGCGTTCATAATTTAAATCAGAATAGGTTGAGAAATTTTTCACGTATCTCGAGAGGTGAATAGACAACACACACACATCCCCGCTTCCCTCCAGCAATATTGTCAAAAATAGTATATCTACCTTAGAACTGACAACAGTCCTTCTATCATGAAAATCTCAGTCGTCAACCAATTCTGCTGCTGTATGTTGCCCGCATGTTTAATATTTTACGTTTGTGACAAGAGAGTAAACAGAATGATAACATCTCGTTGTATGTGAGTCTTCCTTCGTTATCGGTTGACTAGATCAATGGAACACAGTCTTTTAAATCAGTTATTGAACGAAGTTGTCGTGACTAATAGGAACCCGTACTAAATGAACGGCAACAGAAGAACCGTGGGCATTAATATATTCATACCTATGCCAAGATCTGTTTAAAAATGTGTAATGAGGTTTGAATAGGAAATGTAGTCAGAATCGAAGACGCTTTTGAAAGCAAAAGATTATCATATATAAAGTTGCCGAAGTAAAACAGATGAAACATGTCTGCTGTTTGACAAATTTCCCAACTTTTGAAACCTTTAGGCAGAAGAAATGCCAGAAGACAATGTGGCCAATGGAAAAGACACGTGGTTTCAGGAAACAGAGGATCAGGTTAAACCGAAATGGAAACGGCTTTCAACGTGAAACAAAACGTGTGTCTTATTACATCAGTAAAAACACCGTCAATAAGAAGAGACCAAATTAAACGGTGTGGGAGTTTCTCACCTAACTAGTATACTAGGTAGGAACTAGGAAAAGGCTCTTCTCCAACTTTTGTCTAAGGTCAGTCCCCAAAAATCTGCTGATAACATTCTCCTCGAGGGAGGGTATGTCGAGCATCATTATGTAGGTAATTGTTGTTTGAGAATGGATATCATTTAGACTAATTAACTGGCTCTGTAATGCCGTTTCATACAGCAATAAATGATGATGTCGCCTAAAATCAGAAATCGAACACGGAATCATGTGAATACTTGAGAAGAAACACGCCTGAAAACAAACGTTGAACTCATATGGCACAAAAAGAACAAAGGAGGAAGGAATTTCACTTTGGAAGACACTTGGATTCGTGACGGACATTGAAAACGTTAGACTAGTTAAACTAGGAGCAGTCAAAAATACTCGCTTGACAATAGTGTATAGGGCATTTGAGTACCGCACCGCTTAACAGGAAGGAATTACATCTGTTTATTGATAGGTATGATTGTGTGTCCGTAATAAAGAAAATCCTCGACTTACAGCCATTGTGCACCAACAGATGGAACAGGTGAAAGATGTCAGTTAACTAATCAACAGTGGGTCGAGACTGACAGTAAATGAACTGAGGTAGCTCAGTGGAAGGATTTTGCCACATTAGACGCATCGATAACCTTTTCCCAAAACTTTCAAAGTTCATGCAACCAGTCAAAATGTATGGATATGTTCATCTGTGACGTTGGTGCTCTATGTGAATATATCTGGAAAAACACTCAGACGAAATCCCAACACACTCTTCGAGAATAAATGAAGAATGAGCAACTGGCCCTCTTGGTTTACAATATGTATGTTACATAACCTCTCTATGTACAGCTGTGTGCTTAACAAAGAGAAGTTGGAGAAAGAAGTTTACACATCTGATGAACTGTCAAAACTTAGGCTCAACTTTTCAACAGTACAAAGGATTTTTACACAGACAGAACTGACACCACATGGCTGTTTTGCAAGTAGGCAAATTTCACGGTAGCCTTTGCTGCCGAACAATGTCTGTGTGTACGAAAACAAAGTGACATAATCCACTGTGATTGCCAGTGAAAGTGAGTTGATTATTGCGACTGTTTTTTGCTTGGACTGCTTGCTCTCTTATTCGATGGGGCTTCTTGAGATGAGATTTCGGAAGTCAGTCAGAACGCATGAAAGTCTCTTATGGGAACAACAAACGTTAAAAAGATTGTCCCTAAGGTATCACGAACAGAAAGCCAGACTGATCACTTTTGTCTATTATTTGCCTTTTTACATTGGTCAAGAAGACGTTTATCAAAGAGAGATCAAGTGGGTTGCCTGATGTCACCGTAAATCTGACGATGGGTTTTGCTCGCAAAATTAAAAGTTACGTCAGATATACAGAAAAAGTCGTCCTTCCGCTTCACCTTCTACTAGTGCTTTTACGTATGTTCTATCTGATGCTAGACAGTAAGAAGCTTAACATCTCGCCTGAAAATTCGCTTTCAGAGAAACTGCATGGTTGTTCGACATATCCAGACTTTCTAGGAGTTAGGTTATCTAGGTAATGTTCTCCAAACACTAACTGACTATAGAGACTAGTGCCGCTTTCGGCATATTATCAACCGTCGCACCAGTTTGTGTTTTAGAGATATAGAGGTGACTACTATCGGTTCATGTATTTTTAGAAGTCCGTTTATCTGGGAAAGGTGATTTCCACATGGTTTGAGAATTTTAAACTATGAATCTGCTCTTAAATAACGACGGTATTTTTTGACTGTCTCCTTCTGTAGGTTGTTTGGAATAACAGCTCCCTAACTCATCACAAATCGTAAGCAGTCAGTGAAACCTGAATCCTACGTACTGGTGTATCCTGCAGAGTGTATTGTTGCTGCTTCAGGCCTTCTATCAGATAGAAGACTAACCACATTCTCATCGGAAGTTAAGCGTTTCAGAATACAGATATAGTCTTGTGTTAGTAAAATAGCATTAACGCATCGGGATAAGTTTGAAACTGACCGAAGCCCATAGAACTTTATCTACCATGTCCATGTAACCATTTCATCTCATTTAAATGAGAACTCTCAGTCTCACAGAGGTCTTAAGACATTCTACCCACATCTGCTAGAGATACATTCACGACAAATTTATATCAGCTTCTGGGGAACTATTTCGGTACGACGTCGTGTTTCAGAGCGTTTTCTTTCTCAATTGCAGCAGATAACCCGGCTTTTCATGGCAATGCGAAAAAATGCAATAAGTTAATTAGATATGTCAAAATTAATCCATCATTTGGAGGTTTTCTACTTTTGTTCATCGTCCGGTGTTTTGTCAAACGTTGATTTCCTCCCCTTAACTAAATCTGGGTTGGCTCACTAAACAAACAATCTTTGTGCTGGATGAGTTCTTGGTTTACAACACACTGGATATCAGTCTCCCTTCGTAGTTCCGGTGAGAATAGGACGGAACTCCCACAAAATAGCTCTATTGTATCTCTTATTATCCCGTTTCCACTACTTTTCTCATTTCACAGATAAATAAGTCATACAATGACAACAATCACTCCAATAGGACGACCAACTGTGACGTTGGCTAGCGTCTTCAGTCAGATAAGATTACAGAAACTGACAGCTTTACGATTCACATAATTTAGATAAACCATTAAAAGTTACTATCTTATAAGTGACGAAAAGTCGAGTCTTCTGAAAAAACCGGTCACAATGGACACGTCAACGAGAAGAAGGAATGAAACTAAATTTTTGTCATTACAAAGCGAATGATCGAAGTTAGTCAGGAATCATGCTTGATAATTATTATGTATAGAAACCACATGCAGACTATACTGAACTAGGTGAGTGACCAGACTGGTCTGTATGGAATGCGTCTCGCACATTCAAAGTGCAAAGTGTTGCTTCAATACTGGAGCATTTTCACTCCTACATTCTTCATTGCACGTAATCCGCTCGACACTGTGAACAGTTTCACATACTTGGGCGGCACTCTCTCGTCAGTCTGTAATATTTCTGATGAGACATCAGCGTGGACAGCAAAGGCACGCCTTGCCTCTGCCAAACTGCGTCATCTGTGGCGTCGAAAAGACGTCCGGTTGTCGCTGAAAGAAAGAGTGCATAATGCTTGTGTACGTCCTGTTTTGTTCTATGGTTCGGAAACGTGGCCTGTTCACAAAGAAGATATCAACAGACTTGCTGTGTTTGACCATTGTTGTCTCCACCAGTTAGCCCACATTAAGTGGACTGAGTATGTAAACAATGTGGCCGTTCGCCGACGTGTATTCCGGAAAGCTGGGGACGCGCGATTAATTGGTCAACTACTCACAGTGCATAGGTTGCAATGGTTAGGTCATGTACTCCGTATGCCATCTGAGTGTTTACCGTACCCGGCATTATATACTGAGACCACCAATAGTTGAGTGAAACCGCGTGGTAGTCAACCAACAACGTGGTCACGAAATATGAAGACCTTGACTGCTTCATTGATCAAAGTGGGTAGGTGTCGTTTGCCTGAATGGGGTCCTCGTGATCACTCAAGCCGCTAGTTAGAGACGCTATCCGAGATGGCGGTGTGTCATAGTCAGCGGCGTAACTGCATTCATACAATTTCTAGTTCTTCCGCTTAGTTTTCTTTTATTAATTTTCAAACTTCTTAGTAGCGTTTTCTTCCAGGATGCTCCATGTTACTTTTGAGGCGAGCGGCGGCCCGAGCCACAGTACTTTTTTCTCAGGCACATGGCTGCTATTATTATTATTAATAATATTATTATTATTATTAATATTATCAGAAAATACAAACCTCAATTTACTGTTTTATTTAGTAACCCAAGTGAACCTTATAGAGTAACCCTGGTCAGCTTACATTTACAATTAATGAAACAAATAGACACTTACTGATGCATTTTTGAAGTAGGCATTCAAATTACTAAATTAATGGAAACATATTTAGTTCAAAATCTTTCGGGACAGCAACATGTAGACCATTCCAGGTTCAAAGGTCATGTTGCTAAATTAATGAAACGAAACAAACCACAGTGATATTAAAATAACCTACTTTATTCAGGACAAGGCTTTGGTACTCGTTACGACCAGCCATTGTATAATTGGGGGCGGTAGGTATTTCACTTCGTCTAGATGGATCTGGCAGGGTGTAAGCGTTCGGAGCTGAAATGAGCAATTAACAATACGGCACACTCCAACCAGTTACCTCTCTAACGAAATGATTAATATGAGGGGTATTCAATCGGAAGGACATTAAACAGCGATTTGCAGCCGTATTAACAGTATTGATGTTTAGTGTATGAACACTCGCCCTTTACACATAAAGAACTAAATTAGCTACTTATTAAGACAAAGTAGACTAAGCAATAGAAAATATTTGAGGGCGAAAACTGGTGTGCTTATATCAAAACGCGTCAGACCAACATCAGTTTGTCTACGGCTGAAATGATACAGTGCCTATTGTTCTGTATCAACCATCTTCTGTTTTATTTAAACGGTTATCCTTATCATTGGGCTAATGGTGTAACTGTTCGATCACCATTAGTGGTAATTCCGGCTGGCATCCTTGTGAAAAATCTCGAATATAACGAGTCAGACCAAGTTATTTAGACAACAGAACATAATCAAAGATATGCGAGAGATTTCCCTTGTATAGTTGACAAAACGTGGACCACACAAATGTCTTTAACTTTTTCTAATACAGTGCATTAGAACAGTGCTTTCAACGTCAGACGAGAGACTAAGAATCAAATGCCATTTTTAAACTGACAATAATACACTGATCTGAGGAATCGCTACAACGAAATGTACAAAATAAGATAACGTACAGTGGTCAAAACCCACATTTTTACGACTATGTGACAGTTTGTCTCAAACGGGGCCATGTGGGTTGATTGATCAGCAAGGCAAAATGAATTTCAACAGAAAGTAGGCAGAGGCAAGCGTAAACAAGCCACAAAGTATTCTTATTAATAACACCTAACCTGAAAAATTTACAGTTAGAAACAGGCAAGAGAGAAGTATGTGAGCTTCAGTTTATATCATTAATACATTGTAATGCCGTTCAAATGGGACACTAACCGACCTGGTAACATACCAGCCAACTTATGAGACCGACAGAAAAGCTCTTCTGTGAAATCCCAGTCAGGATAGTCGATGCTACCTAATCTGAAAAATAATACGATTTACAATGTTGTCTCTTTTTGATATGTTCACTTGACTGATCTTGTGGTCCGACATTTATTAATCGTTCTCCTAAGAATTTTTCTGAAGGAATTCCTGAGTATTGCCAGATATGACTTTCACCATGAACGAAAAATACCACCGACTCATTCATCCTGGCCTATCTGGTTGACTATCACCGATACAAATACATAGAAAGGGCGCTCGCATCGTCCATTCTTATCCAGTCATGGTGCTCAGAACAAGCATCTGGTATATTCTGTCAATAACCGAGGCTGTCAGAATCCGATTAAGTCACTCGGCTTCGTATTCACAGATGTCTTGTGCATAGATTGACGTAACCATGGCTAAGCACATACACACCCAACCGACGTAGTAATTCGACCCCTTCCTCCTGCCCAATCCGATTAACACTGGTTACATAAAATCTGCTTCATCTGCGAACATAATCACAAACTCCTAGTTTCATTTTTATCACTAAGTTCCCGGTCTTTCTCATGAAGTTGAAAGTGTCCATTGAGCCTGCCAGCATGCGCATACTTCGTAAGATCGATTATTCTACTCCTGCTAGACACACGGGAATGCTAACATGTGTCTATCTAATCTACTACCTAGCATGAAAACGACTGCACCTTAAGCAATGCGAAAGTGGGACAACTACGTTTTTGTGTTTCTTCCATTCTCTCACTAAAAGCGAAAAGGAGTGTTACATTTCGATTCACTTTCATCATCCACAAACTACAACAATCCAATCATATCGTAAGCGCAGACAACAATTACTACTGAGTGAATCAACCGAGATGGTATCATTCTTCCCGAATACATACAAGACACTCAGTCCCACAGCAAGTATATTGCTATCATTAACCTACACTGTGAATACAAGAATAGTCGATGTTTTTCGAGTTGTCACCGCTTTAGTGAACGCCGATAGCTTCGGAATGTGCATTTTTAAAATTATCTTGAACGCTTTGATTGGGTCAGCTAGAACTACTGGTGGTTAGAAGAGGCTTGACGATCGATCAAGCCGTTATGTTCAAGTATGATACAGTCTCTGTGTTGTTTGTCGACACTGTGGTTAATTACCATTTAGAAGGTTATACGACAATACGTTGATGCAAACACCGATCTGTTCTGGTAGTGATAATATCATCGCACCTGCACTTAAACTGGTATGTATCACTATGACAAAGAGCCAAATTCTTGTAGCCGGAAAGGTTGCGCAAGTGAGCGGCTTAGTAAATGTGCTGAAATGTTTATATTAGTTTGTGACTCGAGTTGCAAGTTAGCTGATAACACTTGAAGTGTTCTTGCAGAAATATATTCTTCTCCACAGTTTGACTCTTCCAATGAACAGTCACAAATTTGTCCGGAATACCCATATCCCTCATCAGCTTTCCAATACATCTCTTTTTTCCTTCCATTCGGTCTGGTATCCATGTTTTTGGTTTCTGCGAGGTACGTTTCTAACCAATCCTCGTTTGACGGTAAAGAAAATGCGAAACTAGAGAGCTGCAAAATATTTTCTGATCCCTGTAGATTTACTACAAAGTTCTGTTTACCTAATTATGGTAGAAATGCCCATAAGGACAAAACGGTTGTTGTATATTAACCCATAAGGTACAGTGAGACTGGGACGAATGGAATTCACGTAATCATAACACAGATTAGATGAACACGGAACAGAGAAGTTTTTACAATTTTTCGGGGCAAGATGTGAGCAAAACTTTCTTGAATTTGTTTTAAGCATTTCTAATTATCAAGACCAATGGGCTGTCAATTTATCTACACGTCGCTCCTTCAAATTCGAACGGGACGTTTTCGGCGTGAGCAAAGATGAGATTCCTAAGATTATCCGATGGTATGCACCAGCCACCATTTTGACTGCAAATAGAATTGTGCGAAATCTCAACGGTTACATATGGTGGTACATTGGTAAAAGAGATTTAACACCAGCTGACTTCACTGTATAGAACAAAACAGAAATCACTGTCAACTTTTACATATGTCTGTTTAATTTGTTAAGCCATGGCCTTCACCCTGCGAAATTTCGACTCGTTTACAATTAGTTACACGTCCATGTGTGATCAGAATGTATGGTAAAAGTCTACTGGATTCACCGCCCATCAAAACCCCGACACAGTAGAAGATCTAACAGGGATCAGTCCAAGCGTCGTGTTAAAAATACCACATCAGGATTGGACGGATAATATCAATGTTACACCTTGCGTTATTCGTTAATTTTCTTGTTCTGTATTTCACCAATCAACGCACAGTTTGTGACTTTGTATGTGTCAATATGATCAACCAATGATAGACTGTGATTTCTTTGCTACTGTTGTACGTCCATAGATTGGGCTTCTTTTCTCATGAAAAAGAACTGCTTATTGCAACAAGTACGAGATCTTCTTATCACTTGTGTGCGGGGTTTCAATTCTAGTCCAATTGTTAGGGCTGTCCGAAGTCCTTAAATCGTAGTATTATAGAATGTGCAGAATGTCACTCCGGTGAACATCATATGATTTGGATCTCCGCATTGTTTTATTCAAATACACAGAACATATTATCATCAGAAACATCCCTGCTATGGAACTGAGGGTCTTGCAGTATGTGAAACATTGTAATCATCCTAGTTGATTCATTCATTAGTAAGTGCCATCTCCCTTTACAATGAAACCGACTAGTTTTAGTTTGTCACTGATGAGAGTGAATCGACGTATTAACATTTACTGGCACATCTCTCAAAACTGATGACACTGTGTTTGCATTACCACTCAGAAAGGTGCTTTAATCTGGAGAGTTTTCTATTAATGAGACATCTTGGATGATATGACGGTCTCAAACAGAACTCCTCATCCTTTCCGATCAGAAGCACATGGAACGCGTGGACATATGTTCACATATACCGTAAATGACGGGTAGTAGAGGATTGTTTATATATATGTATGTACATGTGTTCACGTATAGCAATCAAGATGACAGCCGTCGTTTGTTAATAGTCTAGTTAAATGTTAGTGATCGTTTCGTTGGCATGACTCATGACTCAAAATATACTTTCAACCAGGCACATCAGTAAAACGTTTAGAATGAAGTAGTCACTCACAAGCCCTTCTGAATATTTAATTCAAATAACTGTTTAGTACCTTAATGACCATTCATGTTTCAGTGTCCCAATGAGTCATATCTCTATGATGACTTCTAAGGTGGTGTTTGAATTGGTTAGTTAGACGCAACTTCGTTGTCAATGTGTTTTTTGATGAACCATACGCTTTTAGTCCATCCAACCGGTATATGCATGAAGTTTTAACAGTATCCGTGCATTCATTCTTAGTCATTAATAAGTTCAGAACAAACGAAAGTACTTCACAATTTTATAAAGTAACTCTTAGATACCTTTATTTGTGCCAACATACACTGACTGACTTCATGTTGATGATTAAAATTATTAATCATCACCAGGCCATACTCATGAGTGGTACTCTTTAACAGTGGAATGAATCGTACCATCAGCCGTTTGTTGAACATAAAGTTGATGGTGCAAAACTGATTGTAATGAGTAATATATAAAAGTGTTAACGGACCCTTATAAAGGTCAGTTGTATGCGTTATTTGTTATGCTGCTCTGCTGCGTATGTGATTAAAGGCAATCTTACCAGGTGTGTCGTCAGTCCGTCTTCCGGGCAACCGCTGCGCCATAAGATGTGCTGGTGTCCCAGGGAAAACAAGATTTTTGCCAGGATCAACATCATAATCTGCAGGGCCGGGGCCTAATCCAAATTTCAGTGGCTTCGGGATTCCGGTAATTGTATATTTCGGAGCTCCCGTCTCACCGGTGTTTGTAAGCTTGCTATTTTGTGCATAGGCAGCAGGGCCAGGACTACGGTCATTTCCAATATCTTTTAGTTGTTTTGCTAAACTATAAGATGGTGCTTTTACAAAGGTGCTCCTCATATCGTGGTTTTTCTCACCAATGAGTGGTGGGAGCAAATAAATTGGCCCAGGACTCGTGTACATGGCACCAATTGGAGCCCGCGGTTTTGTATAGGGATATCCTAATTCTGTCATTTGCAGTTCTTCACCAACGAAGATTGTGGTTGCCGCCTCCGTTAATTCTCACTGGATGTTTCGAACACAACTGTATCGACCTAATACGCACAAAATCAATGACCGAAAAAGATCAATAGAAATGTTGTTTTAATCGTCTGCCGACCTTGAGGAATTTACAAGCTGAACGCTACGGTCGACCTACTCTTGTCTCGTTTGCACGTATGGATGATTTGCCTGGTTTGTTTTCTACTGTCCTGGAAGCGTACACTGATATATCTCATTTCGGTGGATCTCACTGCAGTGATGAATTCAATGTAACCTATTTTTGCCGTCTTCCACATTCATTGTTATAGACCTTAGTCAGAAATGCGTGTTTGAACTGCCAGCAGGCCGTAAGCATGCTTAATCGCCTCGGGCTGTTTAGTAGAAATGAGACTATTGACGATCTTTCTTCCAACGATATCAGGTATTAAAATATTCTTCTGATTTTTCAAAGGTACTTAATTTTGCCTGCACTGTATGGATACTTCCTAAGTCAACGAAACGACGAACGTACAAAGAATGTTAAAAATGCTCTTGTGAGCTCTGCGTTTGTACTCATTATTTTTATCCAGTCTCTGTACAGTGAGTTTCTGGACCTTTGTTCCGTCTACGGGTTTTGTCAAGCTAACCCTCAGTAAGTCCCCTCTCAAGTTCAACCTACGGGCTTATCCATATTTTGAGGTTACTTTGTTCTTTCATAATAAGTTTTCATCAATGCTTTCTGTGGACCTTTTCAAACTTTGTGTGCGATTAGGACCGAGGCTGTCATCTATTGATCTGCTAAAGCTATGTAGTAGTAGATTGTCGTGTCAATAGTTAACTGTCAAAATACGTAAGGTTCATTAGTTTCTCACTTCGTGAGTAGCATAACAAGTGTAATACTCACGCCTCATACCATATCGGTCTTGATTGGTTGTACAGAGAGCGTTTAGACAGCCGTTTTGGTCTTCATCATTCCAGTCGGGTAAACTGCGGGAATGGAGAGAATGTATGGTTTGTAGATCATTTAAAAAGCTGGCATGAATCAAATACCTAAGGAGGTTGCAGTTTTGTTGCGCCATAGTGGGATATGGAAAATCAGTAGGTATCGGTGAATGAAAGGAGTGCAAAGAAAAGGACATTATAAACAACAATACATCAGTGTTTCTCTCTAATGTTTTACTGTCACACACCCGTGAAGTGAAATGCAAACCTTGTGCAGAAAGAGAAGGAAAAAGCAGGCGAGGGGAAAGGACCTAACTACCAAAAATAGCTACGTCTGTATTCGAACATTCAGCATCAAGGCGCCTACACCTTGCAAACAAACAACTGAGTTGTATGCGAATGTAAGGCCTCATCAGCAAGACAGCTTCCTTACGTCTTTCACTAAACCTCGTCATTAAGTGCACTCACTTCACAGACAACTCGACCAAACAACAACAACATTCCAACCACTGAGGTCGATTAGCTGCCATCTCACCTAACGTTTGTAGCCACCGACTCTGTGAGTCTCGGGGGCCCCATCTCGGGAGACGAACCCGATTTACAGTTTGCAACCTCTCCGTAAAAGATTTCATTTGTCTACGCCAGGTCATCAGCTGTCCACCTCGCACCTTATGGCAGTCGGCAAACAGTGCTCAGTGTGGCAAACGACTAGCTGTCATCCTCAGTACATGACCTAACCATCTAAGTATGTGCAAATATAAGGAGTGAACAAAAAGACTCATTTGACAATCACTGCCACATACCCGCTTCCTAACCTCCTCGTCGCTTACTCACTGGTGCCACCCGACACGAGCGATCGAACACAGACATCGGTGGTCAAATACCTGAAGACGATTCACTTCGTCTAACCTGACTAGCCAAGTTTTGTTGCCGCAAAGTAACACAGCCCTCACTGTCACCTTATATAGTCGATCTTTAAGCAACAGAGAGATACCTCTCTGTCGCCGGAGGTTCCCCACATTAACGAACATCGCCCTATCCTTAGAGTTACGCGCTTCTATTTCATTCCCCACACCTCCATCGCCGCTGATACAGCTTCCCATCTACCCAAACTCGTCAACAACAGATGCAGCTAAGCATAACTGTGTGCTGAAACTGTCAGACAAATCACCGTAAACCTTAACCTGAGCAGAAGTATAAGAATACAGCGCTGACAGTATGTTCACCTACTTGGTCTGCACACCCCTGCGTTTTGGCGGTTTTAAAAGTGTACATCGATACTCTGAGTCGAACGCACCTCCGGTCTACCAATACCACAACTGTTGCCCGACGGTGTACATGACGCTATTCCAGAATATAGCGAAGATTAAAAATTTGATCAAGACGCTGTTCGGCCAGGGCGAAACCTTGCCTGTTCTTCTTTACTGTTTAACTCTCGAACTACAATGAGTCAACGAAGTATAATGGATGCCAGAACTCTTGATATGACTGTGATCAAACTAATCCCCCTATATTTTTTGCAAAAGCCCCGGACACCTTTCTTGAATACAGGAACTGCTATCGCGTGACCCCGCACGGAGGAATGGTCTCCGTCATCCACAACCGAATCAAGGCCTCCACTAAAGCTTTTCCACCTTCTTTGAAAAGAGCCGGTACGAGATCCTCTTGACCAGCGGCCCTATTACGATTTAGAGCTGAAAGACAGTCGCGAACCTTAGTCTCATTGGGTGGTTGCATACATACCAATCGGGGTGCTCCATCGCAAGTCCGTGGCGGCAACATCGTAGAAGCAGAAGGCCAGCTAAATTGACCCTCAGTGTGTTCAGCCCGACCCTCTAACCTTCCGGATTTAGTATAGATGAATGTGCCATCTGCCTAGCTGACAGCTTCACTGACAGACGGTCGCCATCAGCAGCGCGGGTATGCATAGAGAATTTGCCGGTGTTCCGTCAAGCAACAATGACTCTCATTTCCCTATCTTTTTCCACTAACCAAGACTCACGACAAGCGTTTAGGCTATTTTTCAGTTTCCTACGGATATCTCTTCTAGCCTTATTATGTGAACTGGCAGGAGGTTTGTTCCTCATCATCATCACAGACAACAATACATCAGTGGTTCACACTGATGCTTAACTGACACACAACCACGAAGAAGAAGAAACAAATCCTGTTTAGGAAGAGAGAAGAAAAAATGAGAGGGGAAGGGACCTGGTCACTAAATATGGCTACATCTAAATTTAAACATACACATCAAGGCGCCTACACCTTGCAAACAAACAACCGAGCTGTAAGTGAAAGTGAGACGTCATTAGCAAGACAGCTTCCTTACGTCTTTCACTGCCCCGCGTAATTAAGTGCACTCACTTCACAGACAACCCAGACAAACAACAACATTCACGTCACTGAACTCCGTTAGCTGCCATCCCACCTAACGTC
>LUCH01000148.1:2969-114793 GCA_013368495.1 Paragonimus heterotremus
TTCCGACCTTAGACTCTCTTACTTTCTCTGTTACCTGAATATTACGAACATTTATTTGACGTTTACCAGCAATAGCACCTGAACGTCTTGACTGTTTACACATTGTCACTGATGGCCTCGATTAACAGTACGAAGTTACTCAACTTTCTCCGTACGATCTGTTTGCTCTCACTAGGCCACTTGATAGTATTACGGTTGTGCTAAGATTCTGTTGGGTGGCATATGATGAACCTGTTCAAGCCAACGAAATGTTCAGATTGCTGTTGCTAATGGTTTCAAATAGAAGCTTTCGAGCTAGCCAGAACGTGAACCGTCAACCGCATGTATACCCGCTATTTTCGATGGTGACTACAGCTTATCTGTATCACCACTTACTATTACAGTTCGGTACACATGTCACTCTTGTAGGTGTTACTACTGAAAATTTGACGAACGTGATTTGATAACAGAGATTATATCGGATTTCCCGCGGTGTCTAGTGAAACCATCGATTCAGCTTATTGCCACGGCTTCGAACAGTCCTCATCCGGGAAGAAATTCAGCAATAAGAACGACAAAGATATTTGTTTCTTTTAATAAAGTGATCCAACAATAACTTCGACTAATTCGTAACAACGGTCAGCCCACTATTCCCTTGATAACACAAGACGTTCAAGTCTGCGATACAGCTTATCTGGCTCACTGTCATCATGTTCCCCCTCAATGTCTTTGCCAGCTAGCTCATTCCTTAATGAAACCCGCTGATTGTACATCGTCATGTGCAGGACGAAAAAAAGTTGAAGGAGGTTTTCTAGCCGTTGCGTCTCCCTCTCGTTTAGGTAGCGTAATACGTGCTTCAATCGCTTCTCTAGCCTTGGCTCGGAAATGGTGTGCTAAATGAACCAACTTTCCGTTATCTTGATAGGAACTGTGTGAACCGTTTGATGAGATGCCAGTTTTTCATTTCCTCTTTCAGAAGGGTTATTAACTCCAATTTACTTAAATTCGAACTGCCTATAGAACCACTTATCGGCATGTGCAACAACCAACGTATGCAGTTTGTTCTCTTCACTAGAAGTTCACTATTTTCCAACTGGAGGACCTCAGATCTGTCTTACGGTCATTTTAACTTTCTACTTAGATAGCTACGTTTGAGCTTCAACCAGATGCCGGTAAAACAGGGCCTAATTAACCGTTATTTCAACCGAATATCTTTCGGCGAGAAGTTGTCGTTAGTTCTGCTAACTTTACGGCATAGTTAGACCTCCGAGTTTTTTTTTAACTTTCCTGTTAGTCAACAGTCAAAGTTCATAGTCTCTGGATCTCGTCGATGGAACTTCGCGAAAGCTTTTTACAGGCCCACTATTACTATATTCCTGTATGCGGACAGACGTACCGTTATCGACACAGCTATTCTTCCGCGAGGAATGATGAAATGGAGACATGAAGAAAGATAATAGACTATAAAAAAAACCGGAAATCCTGCGGTGATGAGTATCCGTAGGTACTTAAACGGATCGAGTATTCAACATAAGAACCTCGTCTAAGTAAGTGGTCCAACATTTTTCGGTTCCTCTCTGCGATTTACTATAACATCCACTGTTACTACATATCCTGCCCTAAAATTGTCCATCATGGCATGAATTCAGCACTGATAACAGTAAACAGAATTGTTCCATTCAATAAAGTGAACCAATGTACAAGGAGCTTAGGAGACAGTTGCCTTATCCAAATTAAAAACGAAACCAACGAGAACGTGGAGAAAGTTGCCTTGAACCGTATAAACAAAACGTCAATTGGTCCAATGGTTAAAGGTCCAAACCGAAGCTAAAATGCATTTACAGAAGCTTTCCTTACTCTCACTTTCGTTTCACACTTGCTAGTGATACAATTCCAAGGCTCAACGATTATGTCGTTAGATTTAGGCGCTAACTGTTTAAGACATCTTATCGAGGCAATCTATCTCCTGGGTAGTTGAAGTGATCTTATATGACGCATTTGGATGGATTTTCGTTCGTTGGAATTCCTAATTCTCCGCTCCACAACTCACAGACTAGGAACGCGTCCTGTATCATTATTGTTTTCTTCCCCCGGTCTCCCGTTACCTTGATCTACTACGATTTGGATTAGAAATGACTATACGGCGCAAGCTCGCGTAATATAGTGCGCAGAGGTCTCGATTTACCAAATCCTCGGAATCTCCATCGCGATCATGTTAATGTCATCAAAAGAAGAACTGAGCGGTTCGTCCGAAATCGGTTAGCCGTTGGAGCTGACGACGAATATCAAGACTCATGTCGGACCACCACAGGGCTCTGATTCAGATTTTTCTAGTGTTGACCTCTCGTTGTTCCCTTAAGAATATTCCTAACTAGGCGGTTGGGTTTGTAAACACAGGTTCAACTCATGCTGTATTTATAAGCATGCTTCACGAAGTCTCAGTTTATTCCGGCGTTTGTTTCCTGAATGTGTAATACTGATTGTCGACAGTCACCCGTCTGTATTTTACCATATGGTCTGTGTGGTCGATTCTGTTTGGTCCTCAGAGTGTGTGTCGTAATACTCGTTTTAAAAATTACACACCCACAGACCCTGACAGCTCCAATAACGTGACATGTATACATCTGTTCTTGTTCTTGTGACGATTCCCTGTAGCCTCAGGTTCTTCTTATATATTCGATCTACGAGGTCGAAAACCCCGTGCTGTTCACCAGTGGACTGATCAAGCTTGTACCGGCGGAACGGTAATAGCCTGCTCTCCGGATAACCGTTGGACCGCTTGCGGGTGAGTTCTTTTGCCATGTCATGTTCTATGTCACTTCATGCGTTTCTTTGATGAAAAACAATGTCCTCAGCTTTAACTTATGATTTGGCCTCATTCTCGTACTTCATTGCCGATCTCGTTCCGACGTGTGCCCACTCGTATCTTATGTAGAAATGTCGATTTCGTATATCCTATATTTTGTGCTCTGTGCGCTGAATATCAGTGTTTCGCTGGCTTAGTAATATTCACATTAGGCTGCTGTTCACTTATGGCGTTGCTTTGATGGCCACCCGTTTGAATGAAAGAGCAACACAGACAAAATGAATCTCTCTTAAGAAGAAAAGTGTTTTCATACTCCTATATTGGCATCCTGTTCAGTTCATCTTCAGGAACATTCCCTGTATCGGTTTATGTTTGCATACTACTGTTGAGCCTCATTTATTACTGTTCTATTTATTGTGTTGCCTTGTGAATGCGTCTGCAGTTCAATAATCCATAATTTCATTGTATCAATGTGATCATAAAGATGTCCACTGAATTTACAGGGGTCAATCGAACAGATTAAAGTAGAGG
Organism: Paragonimus heterotremus; assembly: GCA_013368495.1. NCBI lineage: Eukaryota > Metazoa > Platyhelminthes > Trematoda > Plagiorchiida > Troglotrematidae > Paragonimus > Paragonimus heterotremus. Next base: position 6,286 of record LUCH01000148.1, read on the forward strand.
ATCAGTGTTGTTAAGCAACTTGAAACCCTGTTCAAGACTGCCTCGATGGGCCGTGACAGCTTCAAATTATCAGTATTCTGAGTAGGAGTATTTGTAGTACTTCTGTGTTGCACAATCCATTCTGGTAGATTGCTAAATGGGCTTGGCTATGTCCGTTGGGATCTCGAACTCGATCGAACTGTATGGAGTCTGGTGAATGGACGAGGAAAATTTGCAAGGTCGAGTCGAAAATGATGCCTAAATGGGAACAATATTTAGCAGAGATCGTGAAAGCGATCGGTTGTAGGGAGTGAACAACGCCAAGAAAAAATCGATCTGTTCGCTCTGACTGAATGAATTCACCTGGGGCATGTGTACGTTAACGTGCTTTAAGTCTTGAGCTTGGGCACACATACCCGTCTAATGCCGGCTGCTCGCTGTCCTGATCGTTTTTTGTCCAACCGTACCTACACAATTTTTCATAGCCCTAAATATTACTTCCTGATCAGTGCGATCTGACCAAAATGACTCCTAACAGATGTTCTTTTGTGCACTCTTGAGTAATTGTGAATCGACGTTTCTCACTGTAGTCTTTCGGTTTTCTTTATTGAGCAGTTATTTTCAGTAGCGTGTACGTCTTTGATTTTCAATCATGTCCGCAGGTTAGACATTCAGATTTCGGATTATGCCGCCTATGTAGTACGGTGACCGAACCATGCAATTTACCAGTGTGATGCCAGTATCTGAACGTTGAAACTAACAGTTCGAAAACAGAGGCTGGTTACTACCGCCGTTTCCTATTGGTTCTTTATTACTGAAAGCAATAATCATATTTACTTACATACACCAGTGGGGTGTATTAAATAAATTTACTAGCTACCACCTTCTCACTGCTATATTCGACCTAATGAAGAGAACTGATTGGTCCGTCTAAAGTTGTAATCGTCTTCAGACCAACCAGCTGCGAACATCGGGACGAGGTTCACTTTTTTTCCGTTTTATTCTACACAGTAATTGATTGACACTGTTAGAAATTGCATTACACACTACTTTGATCGTCCAGTGACAGTTCGATCAATAGCTTGCAGAAATATTCTTTTTCTTTTGTCGAATTTCAACGGACTTCTTCCGTCTTTCCGTTTCTTTTTTGCTTTTATTTTTGAATACCTCTGCTGTGGCTCAGAAGCTGTCAGTTGTTTTCTTACTCGAGGATATGTGATGTTTTTGCCATTCACCTGGTGGACACACTAACAGTTTTATGTGTGGTCTGCGTGACTCGTTTGGTTGATTATGTTCTATCGGATCGCATTTGCTGGTTGCGCTTCCGACATTTTTGTGTTCATTAAGACGACAAGAAGTAAGTGTAAGCATTTCGTTTATTCTCATCAGTCAGTTACATGAAACATTCTGTCATATAGGTTTAGGGTATGTTACCAAGACAGTGAAATGAACGAACTTCACATGGGTCCAGTCAGGGTTGAGTCAACGGCTTTACTGCTATAGCAACGGAATTGATTGTGTCAGCACTTCTTGGCAACAGAGAGCCAGTGTGTGATGTTTGATTAACAACGCCTCGGAAAACGCCTACATTTTAGGGTTGTGATTGTGGAACAGAATCCTAAACGAAGTGACGGGGTCAACCGAATGACCTTTTGCAATTAAGTGTTTTGTGATCGAAGACGCCGGATTTCTGTTCCGGTGTTGGTATGCTGATGCGCATTGAGTCCTTGTCTGCACTAATCACTTGGGGATATCCTCCGCCTTCCTCTGTCGTAAGTTTTGGTCAGTTCTGCCAACGTATGTCACCGCAACAGCAGCTGAACTGGTAAATATAATGAGAAAGAATTTTCCGAGAAAGGACGACCTGAGCAATAGAGATTAATTCTGCGGGTGAAAATTAACACATGCAATTCCGCTGCGGGGATAAGTGCGACCAATGGCAGATTTCACCTTTTTAATTTACATCGGTAATATTGTGGTCTTCCTTGTAAGGAATGTTGATAAAAACCTGCTTCTTCGGTGCTAATTATGGTTGGGAGTTGATCACTCGATCCTTGTAATAAGTTTCAGCAAATTTCATCGGATACTCAGTTACAAACAGAACACTTCTCAAGAGAGCTTCTCTTCCAACTTCATGCGGTTGATCATGCTCAGTTTCCTTGCTCGAGGAAAAAGCGTTCGCATCAAACTACTTGTGTAAGCCAGGAGCGTAAATAAAAAGAATTGTAAGTACTGTCCACTCCATGTGGCTTTTCGAAAAACAGACTGACTAAGCGTATCGTCTAATCGCCTAGAAATAAGAATATCCAAGATTGGTAATGAGTTATCTAGCTCTTGTTCATGGGTAGCACGGAATTTTCGGTGAGTGGAATGAAACTGATGTAAAAGAGTTATGAAGCAAAGAACGATCAGTACAATCCGGTAGTCCATCTTCGAACTTGATCGCCTGTTCAGATAATACATTCTAGTAGAAAACACGATGTTTCTGGCGCACACATACTATCGCTTACTAGGCTATCGTATCGGGAAAACCAGAACAACATCGGACTGAGCGGCTCTAAACAATCTTAATTTATCAGAAAACAACACCTTTTTTATAGAGAAACAAGTGTTTAAGATTGCTGTTAGGCGACAAGCATTTTACGTCCTGATTGACACGTTCTTTGTTACGTTCCACGACTTTACCTTAAGTAACTCGATTGTTTAAATCTGACACGTGTTCAAACGACTTGTTTTAATCACCACCTGTTACCAACACATTTGCTACAGCAGCTGATTACGGTTTTTGATTAGTTGGCGACGATCGACTGCAACTTCGTCTGCAGCAGCCTTTGCATGAGTTGTGGTCAGCTGAAATCCCTTTAATCATAAAACCGATCTAGTCCATTCCCACTATGTACTTTTTTTTATAAGCTTGATCATTTCTCGTTATTGATGGCCCCTCATAGCTTGTATCATGGGTCTTTCTTTCCGACGAAATCCGCCCTCTCAGATGCACACAGTTTCCTCTTACTATCCCCTCCACATCAACATCGTATGATCTCTGCCCACGATCATTGACCACCACACCACGTACCCATTTTCTCGGTTTTCAGGGATACACTGGACCCACACTTTCTCCTCTGGTTTAAGGTCTACACGTTTCCAAACCCCATGAACATAGAACATTTTCCGTTGAATTCTGAGTCATCATAGGTTCTCCTGAGCAGTTGACTCGTCTAATATGTCGTAGCGCAAAAAGTCGAATGCTACTGGCAATTTTTCCATCGTCCTTCGCCCAAATCTTTGCTCAGTTGCAATTTATCCAGTGATTTCATTCGTCATGTTTCTTCTTTCTAGAGGCATTAGATATGGATCTTCCCTTAACTCTTGGGCAATTTGTAACATTGTTTGTATAAAACGCGAAACGCCAAATGATCTGGAAGAATAGTTGGTCAGCTGCCAATTTCTTCCCTTATATTTTATTTGTTAAATGTTTAATATGGACATTATATTCGTCGGCAAAACGTGCATACCTTCGCTCAAAATTAACGAGTAAAACTATTTTTCATTTCTATTGTCTTCGCTCACTCCCGGAATTCCCTAAACCATCATTCGTTACACCTGTCTTGTTTGTTTCTCGAGAGTACTCGTTTTTCTTTCTGACTTATTGAGTTTTATATCATTTTATGCTGTAAAAGAGTACCTGTCAATTTTCGGGAACAGGATTCCTGTTCAATTGTACACTTGAATGCCACCACTTTAGATCACGCACATCTAACCTGTCGCGTGCTGTTTGCTACTTTCGTGACTGAAATGAACGAATACGGTTGGAATACATTAATTCTGCTGGCCTACTTATGTTTTTAGTTGTTTAATCCTCTGGTTTCAAAAAAGCTCGTTTGAATAATCGCTGATACTCGAATTTTTGGGAATGTATACGTAGCACACCAAATTAACGTCTACTTGCTATTACCAAGCATCCTGTTATACTGAGGTACTCAGTTTACCTGGTCGTTGTGTGCTGGCGAAACTTGCCGATTGTATTTTTTGAAATGGATAACCTCTTCCATGCTCATTGCAGTTCATCCTTTTATGCGAAATTGTTCTCCTACTACTTCAATTCTGTTCGATTTTGTGATTGTTTGGCACAATATGAATAAACCTGTTTGAAAAACCCGACTCCCGTACAAGTTTGGTTATTTACCTTCAGCCAAATTGTAGGCTTGTCAATTTTGGCGTCGCGAACGTGTTCAGGGTATACACTTCACTAGATCACTCTTGAATCTTATCGAGCGAAACGTAAGCGTTCTGGGCACTGGTACCTGATTGTTCCGGTCTGTCTGCTCTGAACCGATTGCAAGCCATTTGTTTCAAAGCACTATGTATCGGTACACACTTGCATACGTATGTGACTTTGAGCCTAACCGGATAGTACTGTGAATCGAACCGCCGAACGCCGTTCCGGTGGTTTGAAAACATCTGAAAGGGAAAAGATAAAACGGGTACGGAAGATACAATGATGAATTACAATGGTTGGACACCTTTAGGCTTCGGCCTGATTTAAGTTATTGTGACCAGTGTGTCGTGATCTTCCCGGAGTACACTCTACTGAGCAGTAGAATCATACTGGTCAACTTTCATTTGTGAGCTTGAATACTGAACTCAGAAGGCCAATCCTACTAGACTGTAGTGTCCTTTTTTGTTCCCATCTGATGCGACACACAACACCAATTGATTACCAAGGGGGGCAAAATTGGCTTGAACCAAAATGAAACCTAACTTTCTGCCATTTACCGTAGTCATGACAACTTGTCAAGGTTAGTGCTGTTTTGCGCGTAGAACTGCTTTGTGTGGTTTGACAGGTAACTGCAGTATGATGGGTTTGAGATGATACATCGTCACTAGATAATACGTTTCTCGGACGATTTGCGTAATCAGTTTGGGGCACTTGCTTGGCGATTAAATAAGCCTACCCGCGCTTTCTCACAGGGCTATATTGTGTCCCGGAAGACCCTATCTATTTTCCTACATATACTCTGCTCTGCGTATGAAAACAAAGTAATGCTGTGTTTAATCTGCTTGATCGTGGTACCGACTGTACTGTTTTTTTTTTAACAAACTTACATTCTAGCAGTAGTTTTTTGCCATTTAAAGTATGAGTGATTTTATATAGACGTTCAACTTTAAAATCCCCCCTTACAATGTGACTACTTGTGATCATCTGAATTGTCCTCACTCGTTCTGCCCCTGTGATTTGAGTGTTTTGATCCGCAATCAATTTAGTGAATGTGGATTGTATTGCAGAAGCTTAACGTGTACTCAGCCCCAAGAAACCCACGGATGTGGTTTTTCTTTCTCTTCAACTGGTCCGTCCTGCTGAACATCTGTTCAGAACAGGTGTATTTCCTCCGTCTGATCTTTACACCTATTTTAGGAAATCAGAGCTTGTCTGTGTGTTTGTGCATACATCTAGTCGCAAATGAACGGAATCCTCTTCAGCATTCAACTGCTTTGCCTTCATCAGTTAAACTGTGAGTAAACATCCTGGTTTTTCCTCGACAGCTTGACGATGACCAGCTGTTCATTTCTGTAAAACCGGTTGATTATTGTCATTCAGCTGGATCCCAGAACGTGTCATTGTTCGTGTTGACCCAGCCTACATACCGAACGCATTTGGCGAACCAGTGTTTTGTCAGCAGACCGCGCTCTCAATCGCATACCATGTAGTCGGATAACTGTATCTGCCATAAACTTGGAGCATGCAGTGCATATTAATACATCTGACGATCGTCCATTTCTCCAACACCCGTTCACACTTGACCAATCGGATACTGGATTACCAATGGAGATAAGTACAGCATAGACCTAACGATATGAACTGTGAATCCAGCTGTTACGAATTCCACTATCGATTACGTCGACTGCCCATTTGCAAGTTTAACACTCGTGGTGATATCTAGTCCGCATGTGATTTACCCTATTGCATGGTTGTAGGTGTACTCACTTTGTTTTCAGCTGACAGCTTAATTTTCACCACTGCTGTTCGATCATGGTACTCACGCCTAAACAGTAGTACTAGGCCTAACATGGCTCAAACTCGGATAATCTTTGTCGTGCGTTGCTACCGCTAAAATCTATTCCCGTTTACTATTTCGCATTAGCCAGCAACTATTTTTGTCGAATTAATGAGTTATTGTTGTGCTCTTCAGTGACAACAGTTCCTCGATAGCCGGTGCCTATGCCCAGTAGTTATACCACTATGAAACGAAAATAGAAAGTTTTTAGGTATGAAGTGAAAGATTAGAGAAAATGAGGCTGGATTTGTGATCGTTTGTCGAAACGGGAGCAGTCGACATCAAAGTTTTGATACCTTGTAAGAACCAATCAAGTTGCAGGGTCTTGTAACTTTTTTTGCTCCGGGTTATCAATCGGTTATACGTGATAGGCAACTCAAGTAACGAACGATATCAGTCATGCAGCTTAACACGATTAGCCGCCAGTTTCCTTAATATATCTAGCCTCTGTTCAGATAGGCCACTGAGTTGCTAATCCAACAAGCGATTACGATGTACGCTTTCTAAATTACTAGTGGTATTATTATTTCTCTGTTTTCAACTGATCGATTGACCGCCACATGTTTTGCACTACTAAACTGGAAGTTTGGCGTAAAGTGCAGTGAGTATTTGGTAGTGGGGTAGCAGATGCGTGTGTACAGTCAGTTTCTTAGGTCGTTTTTTTTTTTGAAATAAGTTGTCTGTCTGACAGGTAATATTTATAATCTCTCATACATGATTTATTATCTGCGCGTAACTTATATTGCACCTTGTAACCGATCCTTTCTACTTCAAACAGGTGTTATATTTTCATATAAGGGGTTACCCGTCGTGCCTCAGAATGGTTAAGTGAAAACCGACAGTGGTCTGACAATGATGTTACTGGTAATTATAAGGAACCCGCCTTCTCCATTGTGTCAACTTGGTAAGCTTCTTCTGAGAGACTGACTAGAAATGCAATCCGGCAAGTCTGAGTGCCGTAATCAACGGCTTGCCTATATGCGTAGGGTTACTAACCCATCTAACTAGTCTTGTATTTAGGGATTTTTCGCCATGGATTTGCCTGTCTAGAATTGTCGTTATCGTTGCTACACCAAAACAACAGTTTAAACCACAATGCAACCATATCAGAATTAATGCACTGTTACATTTTCGAAAGAATTTTCAACAGTCGATTACTACTACTATTACGTTGCACAGCTTGAGATGGTTGGGTCATGTACTCCGTATGCCAGCTGAGCGTTTACCGTACCAAGCATTATATACTGAGACCACCAACAATTGGGTAAAACGACGTGGTGGCCAATCAACAACGTGGTCATGAAATATGAAGACCTTGACTGCTCCATTGAGTAAAGTGGGTAGTTGTCGCCTGCCTGCATGGGGTCCTCGTGATCACTCAAACCACTGGTTAGAGACGCTATCCGAGATGGCAATGTGTCTCAGTCAATGGCGCACCCGTATCTATAGCATTTCTGGTTCTTCCGTTTAGTCTTCTTTTAATAATTTTCAACCGTCTTAGTAACGTTTTCTTCTAGGATATTCCGCGTCATTGTTGAGGTGAGCGGCGGCCCGAGCCACAGTACCTTTTAGTCAGGCTCATAGCTGTTATGATGATGATGCATTCTTTGTTCACGCTATCCCACTTTTGCGTAGTATTTCACCTCTTCTACGTTTAGCTGTTCCTAGTTGCGCTTCACTTTATTGTGAGATTGTTATACTGCAGTAACACGTCACTCGATGGATCAGTGCACTACCATTAATGGCTGACTATAAACCACCTGTTTCTGTCATCATACATTGCAGGTCACACACATTTAAAGCAACGAATGACTACGATTTGCGTGACATATATGCGGAATATATGGGTGTGTGTTTATGCAGTTTACGAATTCTTCCAATAGTTTAAAAATCCATCGCTCAACATCTACATTTTCTTATCTGTCCCCAAGACCACCTAGTAAGAAATTCGCTTATTCGACTTTACTCTTTATTCATCCGGTCTGTCGTACAACGAGTTACTTTCACTCGTCGTGCTTTTCTGTAGATGTTCAACATATGACTTGACGAAACTGCTAGTTTTTGTGGTCGGACGAGACACAGGTGAGCGGACTAGTATTCGCCTCTCAGCTGATTCGAGGTGCAACCGGAATTTTATTGGCACCATTAGACTTACAACTCGTTCTTGTTGTCCTTCATGTTCTCTGTGACTGTATCCCTCGTGGTGATGTTTCGGTAACGTTGTGGGCCCTTATTTAGGGCGTTTTCTTTTCAGCATACTTGAAAATCGCTCTCTTCCTCTATGCTCACGAGATAACTACTGTTCTGCCAAGGGCACTTGGAGTTTCAGAAGGAATCAGAATGTATCTCTTGCTGGCCATTAAGGTGACTAGTGTTATGTTTGAGAATGACGTTGATTTACTCAGTACTTCTGCCGACGGGAAAGTTGGCTGTCCGTGTTGAACCGCTAGCGTGAGGTAGCTAGACTGTATAATATGCACACTGAGTCTTCATCGTTTCGTTCATTTGTACAATATTGGGGTGGATTTTGTCCTACTCTCGCTTTCACTGCCAAGCCTCTCAAAACATCCGAGTGTGTTTTAGCGGCTTATGTGTCTTCGTATTTGGTCTGCAGATCAGTTACCTGTTCTGTCCGAATGGGAGATATATGTAGGTTCTCACTGTCTGACCTTCGTTATCTCTGGCAGTTAATCTGTGTTCCGATTGAGGGAGCCACACCACAATCCGTCCGCGTATGATTATGGCACCTCAAAATTTACCATACATCATGGTCATCGTCATAACAGCCATGAGCTTGACCAAAAGGTACTGTGGCTCGGGCCGCCGCTCACCTCAACAATGACGCGGAATATCCTAGAAGAAAACGTTACTAAGACGGTTGAAAATTATTAAAAGAAGACTAAACGGAAGAACCAGAAATGCTATAGATACGGGTGCGCCATTGACTGAGACACACTGCCATCTCGGATAGCGTCTCTAACCAGTGGTTTGAGTGATCACGAGGACCCCATGCAGGCAGGCGACAACTACCCACTTTACTCAATGGAGCAGTCAAGGTCTTCATATTTCGTGACCACGTTGTTGATTGGCCACCACGTCGTTTTACCCAATTGTTGGTGGTCTCAGTATATAATGCTTGGTACGGTAAACGCTCAGCTGGCATACGGAGTACATGACCCAACCATCGCAAGCTGTGTACCGTGATTAGTTGACCAATTGATCACGCATCCCGAACGTTCCGGGATACGCGTCGGCAAACTGCCACATTGCTCATGTAATCAGTCTGCCTAATGTGGGCCAGTTGGCGGAGAAAACGGTAGTGAAACACAGCAAATCTGCTGATATCTTCTCTGTGAACAGGCCACGTTCCCGAACCACAAAGCAAAATGGAACGCACACAGACATTATATACCCCTTGTTGGATTTATTGAAGTTCGTCTGGTATGTTTGTCGTCTTCTGTCTGGTATGATGCAGAATGATGAACCCGTAGAGGTGTGGTTGGTTTGGTTGTAAAAAGCCTATTCTTAATCTGCCTTTTTTTTCGTTGTGCGCAGTAAACTATCATAACGAATTTTGTACCATAATTGCACATCAAATGTTTACCTTTTTCCTTCTTACAACTATCATTGTCAATCTGTTAAAACTTCCTCCTTGGTGTTGTTGACACGTTCTCATCTTCATCTGTACCAGATTGTTTTAATGAGGTCATTCCCCATTGACTGGTGGCTGTTTGTAAACACGTGCTTAATTGTCCCATTTTGAACTCCTTTGTTGGTTAATTTGTGTACCCGGTTGATTCACATTCAAGGTGAGACAATACCTTTGTTGTAATTTTATTCAACAGTACCGTATAAGTTCCAATCCATTCGATCGTTTTTTCTGACGTTTTTTGGACTTGGAAGATAGTCCCATTAACCCGACCGTCTGAATAAGCGTTACTGGAGTTATCGAGTACGCGTTACTGAATGAATTACCCTAAATCGCCAGGAGCGACTTAACACCCTTCCTTTCAGCGACAACCAGACGTCTTTTCGACGCTCCAGATGACGCAGTTGGACAAATACAACTCCTGTTTTTGCTATCCTCGCTGATATTTCATCAGCAATTTTACAGGCTGACAAGATAGTGCTATCCAAGTATGTGAAACTGTTCACAGTCTCAAACGGGTTACCTGCAATGAAGAAAGTGGAAGTGGAAATGCCCCAGTCTTGAATTAACATTTTGAAGGTGCGAAGCGCATTCCATACAAACCAGCCCGGTCACTCATCGTGTTCAGCATGGTCTGCATGTCTTCGATAGAGGGGCTAAGTAAAACAATGTCGTCCGCGTACTCCATATCGGTCAATCTAGCGCCAGGAAGAAGTTCAACACCAAGCCCACTATAATCTCGAAGTGCACCCTCCAGAATGTCATCCATATCAAAATCGAACAGGAAAAAGGAAATCGGACACCCCTGACGGACACCACTAGAAGTGATGAACGCCCGAGACATTTGTCCGTAAACTCCTACCCTGCTTGCACATTGAGCATACAGTGGTCTCTGTAGATTCACATCTTTCCGTGGTACTCCCTTGCGAAGGAGACAGCTCCAGAGAACGTTACGAGCAACTGAATCGAAAGCAGCCTTCAGGTCCAAAAACACCACGACCGTCGGCTGCTTATATGAATGCCGATGTTCCAAGGTCCGTCCTAAGGTAAAAATGTGAACAACGCACCCCCTAACCGGATCTGAATCCTGCTTGTTCTTCGCGTATCTGACTTTCTCTGGCCTTAGTGAGCCGACATAAAATGAGGCCAGTGAGTAATATGCACGCAACAGACACCGAACTGATGCCTCTGTGGTTGTTACATAGACTTCGGGCCCCCTTTTTGAAAACGGGAGTGACTGTTGATAGGCACCAATCACGAGACTCCTCTTCAATCTCCCAGATCGTTTGGAGGAGTTTTGTCAGTTCTGATAGCGACCTCTCTCCACCATCCTTGAAAAGAGAAGGAGAGAGGAGGTCTGGACGAGGAGCCTTATTACGCCTCAATAATTTGAGGTCTGGGACCATTTCTGCTTCCGATGGAGGACCGTCTGGAATGCAATAACTGACCGACTGGGTCCCGTCGTCCACATGATCTGGTTGAGGCCAGCTGAACTGTTCTTCAAAATATTCAGCCCACATGTCAAGTTGGCGCGCTCGACTGGTAATAAATGAATAATCTTTTTCACGTATGGTTTCACTTACACTGACTCGACGGCCAGTACAACCACTGATCAGAGAAAAAGCTTTCTGCTATTCCCAGATGAAAAGGCTTTTTCCATCTCTTTCGATTGTTCGACCAAGTATTGCTCACGGTCTTTGCGCAAGCTTTTAGTCATTTCGCGTTTAAGTTCTCGACGGTCATCATGTTCAAAACAAGATGGGGTCGAGCGAAGCTTGTTCATGAGGTTTATCGACGTGAAGAAAATCCACTTCTGTCGAAACTGAGCATCTCCTTCGGAACATGCCTGTTCACAGCATGCTTTCATAGCTTCGGCAATTTGTTCCCAGTGTTCGTTAGGATCATTTATCTGAGTCGAACTGGGCAACTTCTTCACCAACGCCTTTTGGTAAGCTTTCTTTACATCCTCATCGCTCGAATGCCAGTTGAGTACCTTGCATTTGCGAGCGTAAGTCCTCTGGGCAAATGACCAAACGAAACGGGCATGCACAACAGCATGTTCCGAGTCCAGGTGGTTGCTCCAAAAGGCACGACAGTCCTTAACAGAGTGGCGCCACCTGCAACTAACTGCTATATGATCCAACTGTGTCCACGGTTGGGAAGCACACAGAGGTCTCCAAGTAACACAATGCTTCTTCCTGTGTTAAAATACGGTGCTCGAAATATGCAGACCATGGGATGCGCACAGCTGCAGCAGTCTTTCACCATTATCAGTGCGTTGTGCCCGGACACCGAACATACCTCCTAGCCGCTTCTCATCCGGAGAAAGACGACCAAGCTGAGCATTAAAATTGCCCGCTAGTATGATGATGTCTGACCGTTTAGTTTGCCTCAGAAGGTCAACGAGGGCATCATAGAACGCATCCTTGGTAGCATCCGAATAGCTGCCTGTCGGAGCGTACGGCGATATAATGGACGTAACAGAATGTACTGTGCCGTGTTTGAATCATGTAGTGAGTGTACTGTTTGTACGTCACTTCGCGTGTCAATTATCGGTAGCAGGCCACTACAGCGTCAAGAGATGGCGTTGTCACTATTCTTTAATGCTATGTTCGTTCCGCCATATTGAGGTCAATGCGACCATTCACTGCTGGTCGAAAACATGTCAGTGCGCAGCAGTGTCGCGGTCAGTAGTGTGTCCGTGCCCTTATAATCGTTAACTCTTCCACGTTACTTGTTCCTTTTTTCTGTGGAAGTTTGATTGATGTGCACTTTGTTTCGGATGACCGCTCCACGGAAGACTTGGGGACTGTGCGGGTTTCCGTAGAATACGCTTCTTACTTTCAGAGTGCAGATTATTGCTTCTGAATCAGGGATTCCGCTAATATCTTCTTTGTCGCACATAGTCCTCTTGAAACAATAGTCAGTTTCACGTATGGATGCACCAGCAAAGACAAACGGCTAGCCTTCCGTCTGTTTGCCGCATATTAAGGTGTGTGTTGTTTTCATGTAGTTCATTCCGCCGCGTAGCTGGACACATTTGTTTGTCTATGGCGAAAATGTGGACCTTTTCTACGTATTTCACCATTTTTGTTTATGTGCTCTAATCCAGACAGATGAGGGTAATCATGTGGTCAGCTTATGACTGAAGAAACCCTTTGGTACGCAGTATTCCATTATACTACCTTGATTTACCGTATGCCAGCAGAGAGTCTACTACACTGGCGGTTTGAATGAACCGCGAGATGTTTGGGCAACGACGTGGTGGTTGATTTTAGTTGCCCTATTGGGTGAGGTGTTAATTTGAGTGCCTCATTGTTAAGTTGTCAACGGAAACAACAGTAATTGACTTTAAAATCACATATCTGGTCCGTCCGAGGGGCGTTGTCCAAGTAGAATGTTTGTTTTATGTCACTAGTTGGTCGCGTTAAACTTTTGATTTCTCTTTTGAGGTTTGCGCATTATATCATCGAATGCTGAAACGCTATCGTATACCTGGATCGCAGCATCTGACTCCCCTTCTTGGAAGTACTGACGCTGTTTTTTGTTGGCTTTTCGTCTTTATTTCTGCGAACGACAGGCCGAATCATCATATACTCTGGTTTGACTCAAAACTAATTGTGTGCATATGCTTGTGCGTTGGTCTGCACGAAGGCTCACCCGAACAAAAGTTTTTCAGCAAAACTGCGCCTAAATTTTTATCTTCATCCCAACTGCCAGTTTGTTCTTGTCCTCTGGACGCAACGCACATCTACACTGGGTTATTGTTATCCTTCTGTACCACAGTTCATGTTTTTGTCATACCAACTTTTGCCTGACGTGTTTTCGTTCCCTGTCCCTTCAGATCCGATTGTGGTTTTGTTAATGTGTATCAATCCGCGCAAGTTATGCGCTCTAACATTCCCGAACCGGACAAATCTGTATCCAATTTGACTACTAGCATCGATAGCTTGGCGTTTCATCCATCTTCGGAAATGCTGTGCATCGGCTCCTCACAACTTTCAGCCGGTCTTCGTCTCGTGAGTTCTATAAATGAAACGTTGCATGCTCCATTTTGAATTATGTTCCGTAACATGTTTGAAGAGCTTTTTGCGCTTTCGTTTATCGTACAGCTTCACCACCATAGTTGGCATTTGAAGTAGTTCTGTAACATTTCACCCTTGTTCTTTGTAGGTAACGTTAGATTTTTCGAAAAAGTGACTTCCGTGTGCGTTTTGTAGAGATCCTGTCGAGTTTCAGTCGTGCTAGCCCCGTTGAGTGCAACTTCACAAGTTCAATACAAATCAGAAAGTTTGGGTTTATCAGTTAACTTTTCGTAGTCCTATTAATCCTTCTCTAATGTGACTACTCAATAATTTTGAAGACAAACCAATATCTGATGGAGCTAAACTGATTTGAATGTCTGTTAATGTCTGGTGCCAGAATGACCGTTCAGACTTGGCTCTTCTACTAGGCCCAGTACGAACTCATACTAAGTTATCTCTTACGTAGATGCTCTGCATTGTGTGACATACGGTGATGTAAAGATAGTTGTAACGGTAGTTCAACCGTCCAGGACAAGATTCTCACGATTAGAACGCTCGGATCACCAGACATCCAGTTGCAAGACACTAAAAAGATACAGCTCAAAAAACGAGTTTATTCGCTGCATCTGAAATTACCGTCAGCGATTTTGTCATCGAAAAACTGGAAGCTCACTTACTTCCCAAAACATCCTAAGTAATCTGGTTGATTGATCAACTTTTGGTCAGCATTTCTGGACAGCTGTTTTTCAACGCGAGCAAGAGACATTGCAACTTATCTCACCTTTGAGTTTCGAGACAACTGGATGCGTGCAGTTCGATGTGGGTGTTGCGATGCACTACTGGTTTGTTAATTGTTCTCCAAGTGTTATTCGAAATAATGGTGATGTCAGAACCAGTGTTCAGCTGAAGGGCTATCGGAACCTTGTTCATAGACACCGTGCCGTGTTTCAGTCGCACTGCGGAGTCTACTTTCAAGATAGGGGATATCGATTTTTAGGTTGATGCATAGTTCCCGGCCTGGTGACTTTTGAGCATCAACCGGTGACGGAGTTTCTCTAGATTGACTGTGCGGCGATGGTCTTTGGTGCGCCACCGTTTGTTACATCTTTGATACCTATACTTCTTTAGTAGACGAAAGTGCACAAGGTGCCAGTCATCACATTGACGAAAGGGTGCTAAAAACTTTGAAAGCGATCGTTCGGACTTGATTGCTTTTCTCGAACTCAATCTTCCTAGCTTTGTGCCAGATGTGACGATGGTCTTTTCTGGGAATGCTCTATCCTGGTGTTGTCGTGCTTAAGGTTGAGCTACTTTTGACACTCAACAGTAACCTTCTACAGGTCCTTGTTAGATCCAGTTCCATTTTGCTGAGAGTACGTGACCGTATATCAACGTCAGTTTGGTTATGTCGGTTGCAGACAAAAATCAAACACTTGAACTGGTCGTTCGTCATTGATTGTAAGTCTAGTAAGAACCGTTCAAACTCGCAATCGAATATTCCGGCGTATTCCACTAGGTCACCGTTTTCTCCATTTTCCAATTTGAAACATTGGTACCAAACACACTGAACAGCGATGATGTTAGTTAGCCAGATATTTGTCTAAAACATTTGACGGTCTCTTCGAAAGTACAGTCATGGGGAATTCTGGACAACAGAATGCTGTTAACACCTGTATTCCGGCACTGTCCCAGATATCGTGAAAAAGGAGACAGCAAAACATCATAACTAAACGTCTGATTACACTAAAACGTTCTACTTGTTAACGGTATCAATTAGAACAATGTACAGTGCAGCACAATCTCTCAACAACCGCTGTACAAGTTAACTGGTGTTGCTATCAAAACGTTTTCACACAAAAGCTGAAGGAGAATCCTGAGCTTTTCTACAACGAATTCACAACACACACACATTGAGAGTTAAACTGGCTTTTCACAATGTCAAAACCTCTGTCAGATTTGTCGGTACAGATGTGGAGGCGGTCAATACTCTAGTTGAGCAGTATGTAAATGTCTCTAACTCCACTTCATGAGCGATTTTCGTTCATATAGGTGAAACCTGCATGTATTTCCTCGATCCGGTGTTATGTTGGAATCACGTGGGACAATTTATTGACTTGCAAATGATCTGGCTCAGGTTTGATATCCCAGTTGTCCTGTAATCATACGGTACTCAATTAGCAGAACTTTACTTTTCAATCACTCATTGTTAAATGATCGTCGACAGCACGCCTGTAAATAGTTTACCATCACATTTACTTTCAAAGGTGAGTACGAAGGATTCTTCTCAAACTATCGACCGATAGCGTTACTTACAGTGGTCTCCAAAGTAAGGAGAAGTTACTGGATGGCTTATTCTGGGCCAAGGTGGAAGACCTCTGACTCATTGTTAAGGGACAGTACGACTTCCGTAAGGGTTAAGCGTGCGTCAATTATGTTAGTCGCTCAAATGACTAAAGTATTGTCCTACTGAATTTGAGGTTATCGGCTAGTTGAATGAATGGTTGTCGGGTTGGTTCCCTGCTAACAGGGAGTTTCGCAAGGATTTGTCTCAAGACACCCGTTTCTAATTCTTATGGTTCCTGAGTTGTCCAGCGTCTTCAAATCACCGATGCAATTCTTTATGCACAACACAAAACTCTGGTGAATTGTAGTGTCTGAGTGATTTTTGCCTTTATGAACCACTGGTCCACCGAAATGGAAATCAATACACATTCGGCATCCAAATTGCGATGGCCTTAGTAACAGACAATAAGTCTGTCTACAAACTGTACAACCATGGTTAAAACATCACAACTGACTGTGTATCTCGTAGAAAAAGTTCTTGGATGTTCTCCTTGAAATTTCTCCTATTGTGTTCGGTTCGATCATCCACTCACACTTGGAAACGCATTCACCAGTCTGTCACCTCTACTTTAAAACGATTAAAGCATTTGGAGAAGAGCCGTTAGAAAAGTTATGGGGGCTCAGGAAAATCTTCTATCCGGAGAAAGACTGTCGGAGTTTTGTAAACTCTCAATGAATTACGAGCGTCTCACATAAGTCCTAATACTCACCTACAAAATGTTCCACATCCTAAGTCGTCCACTGACAGATCTTTTAGTAAATAGGGATGAACGCTTAACGAGTTATCTGCTGAACCTGGACTGTGAAATAGGTAGATCACTGCCTCGGAGTAGAAATCTGTTCACGCTGAAACACACTGCCTAACCCCGTGGTCGCAGCTGAATTTGTTGACAGCTTTAACATGCTACTTGTTCGGTGCGTATATGAGAATCAATCTGCATTACTGGTTACTCGACCACTCCCTCAGCCCAGTCTTACAGACAACCAACGGTGTGTATACATGATGTTACGTTGTTTCAGTTTGCTCGGATGTTTTTGCTGGTGTATGTGCACGTCAGTAGCTTTATACAAATTTCATTGTATTTACTTCCATTCACCTTTTGTTTATATCTGTAAATCGTTTAACACAATTTTTCCTTCCAGCCTAAAGTCAGGAACCCATAAGCAAATGTAACGACCTATGGACCTAAAAAGGTCAGCATAAAGTAAGCATGTGATGGTCCACCCTAACTGACGTAGGGAGCGCTCAAAACGGCTGCCTGTAAATAGACAACTGGCATTCAAAGTGAGCACACAAGGAGTTCAACAAATTTGCCCATGTTACCGAAACTCCATCACGAGGGATACAGTCGCAGAGATCATGAAGGACAGCAAGAACGAGTTGTAAGGTTAATGCTGCCAGTAAAATTCCGGTTGCACCGCAAGTCAGCTGAGAGACGAATACTACTCCGCTCATCTGTGTCTCGTCCGACCACAAAAACGAGCAGTTTCGTTAGGTCATATGTTGAACATCTACAGAAAAGCACGACGTGTGAAAGTTACTCGTTGTGCGACAGACCGAATGTATAAAGAGTTTATAGTTCGAATAAACGGGATGCGTTATACACAACCACGTCCTAAATTATGATACTACAAGGATAATCAAGTAATGGTACACTTCCGAAACAGTTAATCCATAGGGTGGATCATAGTCATTACGGGCTCCTTTTTAACATCTTCCAGTTGCAAATTGTTATTGCTGTTTACTGGAGGCACTAGTTCATTACCAACCTGTTCTCAAGAGCAGCACTCTGGACATCTCGAGTAGATTGCAGTTCTCTAGATTCGGATTCATCTACAAGAAGCCGTTGTTATTATGACCTATGACAAATAGGCTCACGCAGCACCCTGCTCAAACTTAAGTCGTCTACGACTTGGCGATCGTCTATCATTGTGCTTTGGAACATTTAACATCGTGGCTTGCCCCCTTGTGCTCGTCGTGTCTCTGGTTTACTTATACAGACTCCTTCTGTGTTGCATCATGTGCTGTTTCCGTGTGCCGGTTTTTCTCTGATATTCAGCCTTAACAAATTGACTCACGTTTATTGTCTGCCATTATTGATTCCATTACCTTGGGGACCTTCAAGTTAACCAAAAGTGTACTGATAACGTGCAGCTGCTATTTCTAGATTTTATTCTGATTCGTTGCACCTGATTGCCTCTAAATGGACTTTGTCGAATTGAACATCGACACGGCCGAGCAATTATCTGAGCACTGCACGGATCACTGGTGTTCAGTAGATAATTGTCGTGACAAATTTTCCCTCTCGATGCTCTAGCTGTACAACCAGTCTTCAGTCTAGACAAATAGCTTTTTTATTTCTGGGTAAAACTGTTAGTGTCATTTTATCGACTGAGCTGTTTTTCCTGTGAGTTAGTACAACCGGGAATTAATGAATTTGCATAATACTTTCACGCTTTACTTTTTCAACCTACTACCGGTGCATCGTTTATGTCAGCCATTTTGCATGAAATGTACGTCCATCTGTCAAATTTCCGTTGCGGTTAGTTTCACAGTGTGACTCTTCATGGTACAACACAGTACCTTAATTAGCCGATTGTCACGTCGGTTTGTTCTATCTGGTTCCGGTTGGGAGTTGGTCGCTTGTTTTCCGTATGCCTAGCACAGTGTTAGGAGTAATCTAAAATCCACTTGATCATTCGCGCTTACTAAAATTTTTCTGTTTTGACTTCCCCAACTTTTGTTTTTGGCTTTCTATCATCTATTATCCTCCATTTGTGGTTCTCAACGTTTTTCTATGCAAATGTTCATTAATAATTCTTTCTGTTATGTCCCAGGATAAATTTAGAGCACGCAAGTATAATTACGTAAGATGTACTCTGCACAGACATTTCGACTGATCTCTTCGGTTACGATACACGGACTATGAACAATTAACATGCGTCAATTTAAATAGGCTTAAACTAAGAATGTCATGAGCAGCAATAGAAATAGTATACAGTACCAGTCACGTTCGAATCGGCCATCATTAGTTAAAAACAAACGGACAAAATTCAAATTTTAAACTAGTCGAATAAGAAACTAACGATCCAGACAATACCGGTCTTATATTAAAGCACACGGAAATAAACGGAAACTAATAGGCAGTCCAACATAAATTTTATGACAAGAGAAGGAAATAAGTAAATGGTACAACCAAATCATTCAAGTAATAACAACAACCACTTAACGAACAATATATACTCATGATTGCAAACTCTTAACACCATGGTAGTGATAGGTTAATTACCGTTCGCTTCTGTTAATTAACCGATCACTACCATAGTGTTAAGAGTTTGCAATCATGAATCTATATTATTCATTAACTGTTGTTATTTTGTTTAGATATTTTGGTTGTACCGTTTACATAAGTTTATTTCCTTCTATTGTCTTAAACTTTATGTTGGACTGCCTATTAGTTTCCGTTTATTTCCGTGTGCTTTAATGTAAGACCGATATTGTCTGGATCGTTAGTTTCTTACTCGACCAGTTTGAAAATTGAATTTTGTCCGTTTATTTCTAACTAATGATGTCCCATCCGAACTTGAATGGTACTGTGTACTATTTCTGTGGCAGCTGATGACTCATTCCTACTGTACACTTATTTAAGTTGATGCATGTTAATTGTTCATAATCCGTGTATCGTAACCGAAGAGATCGGTCGAAATGTCTTTGCAGAATACATCTTACGTAATTCTACTTGCATATTCTAAATTCTCTCTGTGCTTACACGAATGAACGACTAGCAAACTACAGACCGCAAACCTTATCTGCTTCTTTTCTCCCCTTTTTGTTCACTGATAGTATCACCTGGATGGCCGACAAGTTTTTAGCAACTTTCCTGTGTGTGTCGGACGTTTAGGTTATCCGACTTCTATCGCTTTCAGTCCTGGAGGCGGTTATTTGTGCGTTGGCCAACAGAACGGTAGAGCT
Source organism: Paragonimus heterotremus (assembly GCA_013368495.1). NCBI lineage: Eukaryota > Metazoa > Platyhelminthes > Trematoda > Plagiorchiida > Troglotrematidae > Paragonimus > Paragonimus heterotremus. Next base: position 26,311 of record LUCH01000148.1, read on the forward strand.
GCACTTTATCGAATACTACACTATGATGGTTACTGATGGAATGTATTTTCTGTTTTGTATTGGAGCCTATAAATACCCTTAATTGTACCTTAGTTGTTTTGTTTTGTTTCGGGTCTTATATCGTGTGTGAAAGTAAGAATGGGCTTCTCGCTGCTCCATTTGGAACACTGTCCATTTGGCTGACCTCTCGCAACTCAAAGTATGTTCTCCCTGAAACCGAGCTTGATCATTTTCCGCTAATCCAATTCAGTTCGCTTGGACACAGGTTTGTGTGCTCATCAGTTAATAATGTTTGCTTATTGTCTATGTCTATTGTGATGCTCACTCCGGAAACAACAGTGTACTTTATTAGTTTCAGTGGTTGTTCACACTAGTTGGACGGAAACAACTGGACCGTTATTCGAACCAGCATTTTTCGTATGAGTAGCCGAAGGTTCGATCTACTGACAGCGGGCGACGAGGTAGATCGTGTCCGTTAAAGCATTGGCATGCTATAGTGTCGCATTGTGTTTTAAAATTTCCTGTTGTCGACTTAGTTTTGTTATCAATGAGTAGCTTAACACATGTTTCGATTATGAGGCTGGATTCGAACCAGCGGTAAAAACCGCATGCCCTAATGAAGCATATGGTCTACTGTCTGAGCGTCGAATTAGTTGAACCCGCCTGTTGGGAATGGTGATTTTCAGTTTTCTCTCGATTGCTTTGCTTTCTTGTGTGCCGTTTGTGCTATCGTTCAATATATTGTGGTGGATTATCAGGCCGAAGGTGTGAGCATTCCAACACTCGGCGGAATACCTCAACGTGAGGGGAGGTACGCATAAAACTCCACAGCGAGCGGATGGAGGACGGCGTGGGCAATCGGATGAGTCATCGCTCGACTTGATCGAACCAACCGAAGAGAGATAGTGGGCAAAATAGGATGGACGACCAAATCGGAAGCACAATTATTCCAACACTCGCAGGAATATCTCGTTACTGCCGTTGAGTACGATCAAAGCCCACTGTGGATAAATGGAGGACAACACGAGCGACCGGACGAGCCATCGGTCAAGGAAATCGGACCAACGGACGAAGAATGGCAAACGGAAAACCCCCCTATAGAAGGCGCCGATCACACACATAAACTTGGCAGAAGTGCACATGACGCATGAACAGAAACCTGGGGGTGTCGTGGACTGGAATGCTGACTCATAAACGCGAGCGCGCACGTAGCATGCTAACAAGCATGTTGGACAATAAGGACTGTGCTTTATTGGACGTCTTTTCGCTATAATATCATCCCTTTACGGATCGTATCGCCTATCCCTCATAGGAAATTCGTCGTTTGCCAACCTCCCATTTCTTGAATGAGAAGAACCCACGTTATTTCGACAACTTACACTCTTAGTGATCACAAGTCTCATGGTTCGTATGCAAATGTGTAAACTTCTTCATGTACGTTTTGGCGCATCAGATAGAAAGAGCTATATAAAGATTTAATCCATCAGCGTAGAGTTTACGAGGCATATTCTTATCAGTTCGGTCACCAGTCGTAAATACTGCTGTTAGTAGGGAATAAAATAAATGCATCTATTTTGTTGCATCTTCTTCCTGATCAATTGCAATTGGCCGTCTCATTTACTTTTTTTTTCTTCGAAATCTGGGATGCAGTGTATAAAATGCGATTCGTGTTCTCAAGAAAGTGGACCATTCGCGATCCGGTTCGTGTTTGACCCCTGCAATAAAGCGTTCACATTGGGAATTGATTAAACAGATTGACAGTGAAGCAAGTACCGAACCATCCTACAAATCCAGCTTCTTTCTATCAGATTTCATCATGTTCGCTACCCATCATCGAATTGATGATCATTTGTGTTGTGTCATGAAAGTCACCGAAAGTTCGAACTAATCCAGAGTCTGTGGACCACAGAAAAAGTGAAGAGCCTGGTTTGAAACTGGATCGTTTGGTTGTATCTAATATGTGTGATACTGGTGTCGGTCAGTCACTACTCTGTCTTGGTCGTCGATCTAATTTGTCTTTATAGTTCTGACGTTTGTTTGTTTAAGCCAATCAACGGTTTATTCGAACTTGTAAAGACTGAAGGTTCTAATGTTCAACCTGTGAACCAGTGATATCACCCTGCACCAATCGGTTAACTGGTACGCGAGCGGTCAGCATGCTTTCTGTACAATTTCTTAGATAGATATATGCAATGTGAAATACTCAACATAGCAGGTGCTTTGCGGTTATGCTTGGGTCATTGCAATGTCTTTCCTGAATGTGGTTCGATCACGCGTGCCTCGCATACTAGCCGATTTTCAACGTTAATGCTGACGAGACGTCTCGTTTCAACCCTGTCTTGCGACGGTCAGCAAGGGTCGGCGGTGAGCTTCCAATATAAAGGTGAATCTTTGCTGAAAGTACCGATCGACAGTCATCTGTCATGAATGGGTTTGATAGTGACTGCTGAGGGCGTTTATGTATCTTCGAGATGACACAAGGCGAGTAACGACGTCGCATTTTTTAAAAATTTACTGTATAATATCGATTCGACTTCATGTGCCAGAGTTTTGCGGCATAGTCCGTACTATTTAAAATAAACGGACCTGAGGCGAAAAGGTTTCAACTGAAAGCTCCGTACTGTTCAAAGTTGTCCTCCCCTTATTCCGTTGATTTTGCCTCCATAACAGTTATATGCACTGCTCTGGTAATACGTCAAATTCACAAACGGTGGACGTTTGTGAATTTGTTGTGGGGCACTATCAAGTACTTTTTGTTCATTTCTTACTAGGCTTTGAACTCCGAACCACGTTCTCCCCAGGCGACCGTATTGATCACTGTCTTGGATCTCACCTTAGGCACAACCTAGTTGACAGATCCGTGCGTTCAGCCCCATGTGGTTGTGAGTAATTTCCGGACCGTCTTGTCGTTTTGTATGGGCACACTCCAGAATCTCACTGTCTTTGTGGCTTTTCCGGAATGAACTGACCGACAAATCCATTTGAAATATTGAAATTACCATCGCCTACGAATGCTATTCAGTTTATAACGACTAAATCACTGGCTATCAACCATTCTGTTTGTTAGTGATCAAAGTTTTGCTCATACTTGGCAAATGGTTCTAAGTTTTCATTCTTGCCCTGTTCGAAGTATTCACGTCATGACCGGATGCTAGGAGGTGTGTATTCTCTGATTGCGATGACTTGCAGTTCATAAAAGTGCACTGCAACGGATTGATGGTGGTGAAACAAATTGGCTTCAAGAGTGGACTACGCCAGCTTACCGGATATATACGTGGGTCCTTGACTAGTGATGTCGAAAATGAAATTCGGCATTTATAATCCCTATGTGAACTAAAAACTTTTTTGTTGTTGAAATGTTTGGGCTAACCTGTTTGTAGTAAACGTTTTCGTAATCCAAAGCTCCCATTTACTACCCATTTTGTATGTTTGTCAATGGTTGAATGTTGCGAAATTAGTTTTCGCATGACTGTTTAATTTGCATTCACTTGTTGATGATAATTTGATGATGATGATGATTTTATAAACCAACATTGTTTATCGATTTGTCTAAAACACAAAAGCTAGTAGATGATTGTGATCTAGGGTTTCCTTAGCTGTTTAGAAATAAAATTTATTTCCTCATTCTTTCTCTCATTGACTTTGTGGTTCTTCAGACACCTCGTTGAAGGTGTTGTGAGAGAAAACGGATAATCGGTCCCAGTGGTGCGATTGTCATACTCCTACGCAACCACCCGTGAAGTACAGATGATTAACGAGACGAGGTGGATACCACCCTCACGTGATACATACTCGTTTGTGCATGCATCTTGCTTACAAAGTATATGTAAATACCCCTCACTGTTTGAAAATAGACTTCTAAGGAACTCATGTATTTGGTCCGCTTCCTGTCTTCTCGGCGTTTACTCTCAGTTTTACAGTCTGATTCAGTCAGTTATTTCAATATGTGTCTGAATTGTAATAAGGCTTTAGTATCCACTGCATTTTGTATGCCGCCAACGATGAGTATGTTTACTCGGTTGCGTTGAGTTACCAATGAAAGTGTACGTTTACACTCAGCAGAATGGCGCTTGATGTTGTCCTCGTATGCGAATGACACTGTTGTTGACCATTCGCCAGTAAGCCGCGTTGACAATCGCAAGTTTCATAACAAATTTATTCTCCTGTTCTGATGGAGCAACTTTTCGTAAGAGTATTCCTCGTGTGTGTCTACAGAGTCCTAAAGAAACGTGTTAGGGCTTTGACATTCTAGTTTTTCACATCGTGAGGATTCATCATCATGTACTCAATGGGCTTATAGATAACGGACACGGTCTGCCCATTAAGGTACCGAACATTTTGACTAGCGCATCGACAAGTCAGCATAGCGTCTTTATCGGCATAGGACATGTGTACGATTATGTCAATTAAGCATCGAGTCATGCACGCTAGAGTGAACATGTGTTAATGCATCTGGTGATTTCTCGTGAACTGAAAAATGAAGTTTCTTACGAAAACCCCCTTGGGGATTTTTCAAATCTCGTGACAGATTTATGAATAGGATTGTTTGGGTCGTGGATCGTGTTACTATGGGTAACGACACGTTAAATCAGCAATAATGTCCTACATCTGTACCCCGTACCACATCAGTGGCGACGTACACCGGGCAAGTGCTTGTGATCCGTGAACGTAGTTATTCATTGTGAGTTTGTTCCACGTTGTCAGGTATATACAGAACATTCCTTGCGGTAATGAGACGTTTGAGAGAACAACGAAATAGATGAAATTTGAGAAGTAGATAAATGAGGCCTGAGTACCACACCGTAACGATATGCCTGCTAGCACAATGCTTCCTCGAACCAGACCTCTGTTGTTCCACATCCGTCGAATTGTTCAAGTTTACTAGTTCTTTAACCTGGAATATGAGAAGTTACCAACTTCAGGTGATAGAAGGAATAGAAGGAAATTCCCTAGGAGACCTACGCAGTGATCTTCAAAATGTGCTCGAGAAATGAAGAAACCTTCGGGAGCGGAGCATTCAGGACCTAAGTTTTAAATAAAACCTTAACCGTTCTTTCTCAGTTCGGATTTTATTGATCGGTCTTTGCATGTTTACTCTCTCAGAATATCTATTTTCTAACATCTACCAAGCTCTACAGTTACATGTCTAACCGGTTGTTGTTTTCTTGACTTCATGAAGCGTCTTCGATTTACATTAGCCGTTTTGAGCACCAACGGTTTGTTGTCTCCGAAAACATTCCTCCCCTGTTTTATCAATGAAAATGTGGCTATGATTAACGTGTTGTGGCAACTAGTGCACGTTCATATCAAATGTTCTCAGCTCGTTTGTTCTTACTGTTCTGCACAAAAGATAAGTCTATACACAATTGATTACTAGATGCCATATATATATATATATATATATATATATATATATATATATATATCCCGTTAGCGTCTGTTACTGTAAGTTTCTTGATTGTTAATCGACATCGACTTATAACATCACGGATTTGATGGTTTACTTATCGATACACCGGTATGTTTCTTTCAAATAGTCTGCCACACAGTTCTTCGGTTTTTCTCTCGATGACACCACACGCCCCCCAATAACATCACGATGCAATGTTTCAAAAAATCTTACGAGGGTCAAACGATCGGAATCGAAACAATTTAAGGGTCCAAAACGCGAAGTGTTCAGCCGTTTGTTAAACAAGACAGTGACGTTGAACTCGAACTTGATGACATGATGATCGTTTGAAACGTTAATTCAAAAATTTAGAACCCTTGATCGACAAATTATTGTGGTTGGCAAATTAATACTACGAAATAAAATGTAGGTGATCGATTCATCATACAATCTGTTTATATAGTGATTTTGCCTCCTGCGCACTGACATTTGCAATTGTATCTTCGCGGCCCAAATGCCTTTGTGTGCGCACTCGGGCAGAATGCAGTGGTTGATACTTCGCTGAATTTGTCCGGTGAAAGCGGTTTGGATAAACATCAAATGAGTGCGCCGTTTTTTGTTTTTGATTTATCCGGTCAGCTGGATTAACACGTTTTGTTTGCCGACAAATGCTGCCTTTTTACCTAATCATTTACTGACCGATTAATCGATTTGAACGAAGAACTGAATCCTGTTTACTTCGCATCTCGAAGAGTTATCTATGCAGATTGGGGTTAATTTAAGTGCACAATTGACAGGTGCTCCGTTAATCACAAGCCATTTAGAAGTGTTCTTTCTAGTGAGAAATGTCTTTTGCTCCGTTTGTTTGGAACCGTTGTGTCTGTGGGACTTTTTCTTCTCAGACATAGCAGAGCTTTGAGTGTTACGCATCTGCCTGACGACGAGAATTTTGTAATGAAGCAGTTCACCATGCCCTCTGGTATTTCTCTAGCAATTAAACGAACTGTAATCTCCAAAACGTTTGCCTGTATTATTTCTGCTTTCCAGAAGCTGGTCTGTTTGCAATTTACCTAAATGATGCCCAACTAAGCACGGATTTTCTACCTAGTTCAATAGTTTCTCAGATTAGATAAAGTCTTGATATCTCACTTTTTGATATACTCTAGTCCACGCATGGTTAGGGCATTTCTACACCGTTTGATTTCTCAATTTCGTTTGGTTAGAGGTGTCCGGTTAACTATATGGCAGCGGCCCCACCCAATGAGCTGAAAAAAGCTCGCTTTGACTTGCATCTCTAAGTTATCCAGCATTGTTGATAAAGGTGTTCAGATTTCGTGCTCTGGACACTGTACTTCACACTTATTCGTGTGCATTTTACCATTTCAATGAAGTCATCTGTTAGTGACTGACAGTTTTCATCATCGTTGCCAGTTTCGATTAGATAACTCACCCACCTAGAATGAGCAAGTCTTTTTCGCAACATTTTTATAGTCATTGAAGGAGTGTCTAAAATGTGTGTTCGTCAAATCTTGTCCCCACCTGTCAAGATAATAAGCATCGGTTCGTCTGTTCCAGAAAAGAACGAGCTGCATCGAAATCACTCACGAAAAGGACAAAATGTGCAAAATTTGGGCTATGAAACGGTACAACGTTTTTTTATTTATTCGTCTTCGTGCACGCAAATATACCTCAATCGCTTATGTGGTCATTGCAGTCACATTTGTTATAGGTGTGCGAATTACCGGATGTTAATCGATCGTATATTTATACATCAAAATAAATTAGCGCTCATAAAAAGGATTTGAAATTATCACACAACAAAGCGGATATCCTGAACCCCTTTCAACATGCAGTTTTGTCTTATGGATAAGAGGGAGGCTGTAGCATGAATCTCGCGTGAGTGTTATCTGCTCGGTGAACAAGATCTCATACAGGTCTCATTGTACCAGGGACACACTGATTGACTACGCATTTAAATACTTTTGCAGCATTTACATTAATAGTGTGTGATGTGCATCCTCATCGACTGCAAGCAGCAAGACCCATTAAACATTCCACTCCATGAATTGTATAGCTCACTGTTCTGTTTACTGCCTACTTATCTTTGGCATTTTCCCCAAACGTCGATTTTTGTTACCTTAAAATTTGCTGGAAGTCTGCTATTCACCATCATTTTCTCAGTTCGTTTTTAATGATCGTTACGAACGCCTTCTGAGTCTTTTTGATGCCCACTATTTCCTTATGACACGCGACGTCGAACAGATCTCCTAGAACGGCCATCGTCGACATTTTGAAAAAGCGTGTATTGCACATCCTAAGCATGCTATCAACAGTGTCAACACTAAACTCATTTTTGTCGCCAAGTGCAGTCGCAATAAGCCTTGTTTCTTTTACACAGGTTTCGATACCAAACAAACGCTGTATTACCGATTTATGCTTTGGGCTTGTAATGCACAACTAACCGGGGTTTCAGATGATACAAACGTGGTACATTAATACCTTGTTCCAGTGCTCTTCTCTTCAACTCGTGGAGTAGATTGGTAGAATTCTCTGGTGTTCTGGAGGAGGTCTCTGAGATCGTTCGCCCCCTCCGTAAACCGGTCAGTGATTCTTCTTGTGTTTCATTTGCTTTTGTTCGTCAAGATCGGTGTCAGTCTTTATTCGTCTATTAAAAACATTAAACTTTTCATACATACGTCAGAATCGTTGATTTTTTTCCCTCTGCGTTAGACCTGATTAAGCCCTAAAACACACGAGGCCATAGTTTATCCGTTTCACAACTGTGACTGTTCCATTCACATTCTGTTCCGGTCGCCTCCTGAATTGCTATTATGATAGTGCTATCCAGAAAATGCTAAAAGTTTTGCTTAACAACATTGCTATCGCTTCCAACAGAATTCAGGTTTCGGCAACCTAAGGCACGCAGGCACTCACTAGCAAAAGGCCGAAGTTGCCAGTTAAGTGCTCAGTGCACACAGGAGCGGCTGATGCTTAGCTTCGCGTCCCCAAATTGACCTCTCGGAGTCGTGCGTAATCTCAGGTTAATCGTGTGGACCACAAATACAAGCGCATATCAGATGGTGGCATCAGGGTTAAGAATGCCACGCATTTCTATATTTTGCCAACATATCAGTTACTCATTCTCCTTGCATAGTGGGTGTAATGCAGGTTTCGAAGTCGCTTGAAGTGAATGTTAATCATAATGATCAGTTGGTCATTCTAAGTAATAAGTACATTGTAATGTGTGAATCTGCGGACAGATCGGGACCACACTTGGAAGCAACTTTGGCCCCGTTTCATCAAAGAAATCTTATCGTTGTAACCCAGACGGTTGAAGAGAAACAGTTAGGCAAGCTTTTAAGAAATACGCGGTAAAAATGACTACTTCACCAATTTTTAATTCGTGCAGTACAGCTGATTCCATAATCACCTGCTGATCCCAGTATCAGACCAAGTGAATTCCACACCAAGTTAGATGAAGCTTCAAATCAAGGCCCATTTGTGTAGCTAATTACATATTTGCTTAATTCATTATCATGATAAAGGTAGTTCGGGCTTAATTCAGTGAACACCCGCGGTCCCAACCGGGTGAATTCCAACCTCGGCTCTGTCCAGCTCGAATGGGTCAGTTACATTCGCATAAGTCGATGACGCGATTTTTTCTAAGTGTCAGCTTAGTCGTAATTTCACCGTTTCCGTGCAGGCCGATTAGTTGTCAGCCCTGTCCCTCGATGGGGCTCAGATGTTCTTCTACGTTGATCGCTGAGGTAAAATGTAAGGCAAGGTGAAATGCAAGGATGGCACTAGTAAATCAACCCGTTCGTCGTGATAACACTAGAACAGTCAGGATCGTTATCCTTAGAACAACGAGAAGCAGCTTGTTAAGTTCCTTTATATTCTCCGCCGACAGTTTCCCTTAACAGCGCACATTTTGTTGGTGATCCTACTACGTTATGCATATTTATTTTCCTGTCAATATACCTCAGTGATCACTTAAACTTACACGTTAATCTTTCGCCGTGCAACTTGTGCTTTATCATGGATGAATTGTGTGTAAAGATACCTGGGGGTTAGTGAAATATGCGCTTTGAAACAGAAATATCATTTTTATTAATTCATATTTGTACCCAAACCGCACCTTCAGAGCAGTTTACACGCAGCAAGTATCGCACACAAGTGCGACCATTTGATAAAAAACAGCAGACACTGTCCTGTGTTTACACACACACACAGTCACGTGAGCTAACAGGTATTTACCGACTTGTCAGTTTGATATTGAGCGTTTGCCTTTGGTTATTTACCTCATTTGCTTGTGCTATTCAAACAGTCACTTCACATGTTAGCTTATTTCGTTGAGTATAAACGCCTCAGACAGTTCTCTTATCGATAAGAAAATGACTTCCCGTGATGAGCGGTTTGACAGATTTGATGATTTAAAGAAGGCGGAATCGTGGGAAGTCTGGGCTTTGGCCGGACTCGAACCAGCAGCCGAGACTTCAGTCCCAGATGCGTCAAGCGGTATGTTAGCCGAGCTAGAAAATCACAATGGCAGCGCAGAACTCTCATAACACGGTCTTGCAAATATCGTCACATCGACCAAACTAATCATCACTACTTCAATAGTGGTGGTGGTAATGGTTGTTTCCAACACAAACTTGGTTTGCTAGATTCTATATTCATCACTGAGAAGAGTAAATAGATGACTTCAAACATGAGCTTATGAACTCTCGGCGTAGCTTCGCAACTCAGCTGATAGGGTATTTGCCGCGTTTTGTCTGCTTTTTCTGTTTGAATTCCAACCGAAATCCAGATTTTCAGTAGGGTCTTTCCTAAAGTGTCTGCCGCCTCTATTTTCGTCAGTGAGATTTTTCGCCGAATCAGGCATATTTAACTGGCCAGAAAGACTATTTCGATGGTTAGTGTTACCCGAAAAGTGTTCACCGGAGTTTTTACTCCACAAAGTTTGACCGCTGCTTCGGCCAATTTTACCGCCAGTCCTTTTTGCCCCAATGAACGACCTAGTTCTCCCTAAGTTAACTGAAATTTATCGGTGTCTAAAAAGATTAAGTCATTTTATGGGTAGCTTTATCAACGAATGGGCTTTTAGTGTCAAACATTGAATGAATCTCTTTGGCTGCATTCCTCATACTTCTGTACACTATTTGTTTATCTTTGTGATTGTTGTTCTTATGTGTACGTTGCTTTCATCATCAGCATAGACAATAATACATCAGTGGTTCACATTGGTTCTTAACTGCCACACAATCACAAACAAGAAGCATACCCTATAAAGGAAGACAGGACAAGAAAGACGATGAAAGGATAGGACCTAATTACTAAGAGTAGTTAATTTTTACTGAAACACTTAGCATCATAGTGCTTACACTTTGACAGTAAACAATTGGGCTATAAGTGGAAGTAAGGCATCATCAGTAATACAGCTTCCCTACGGTTTTCGCTGCTCCGCATCATCAAGTGCACTTACATCACAGACAACGACAGTATTCACGCCACTGAGTCCGATTAGCCGCCATCACAAACAGCGTCTTCACCCAACGACTATGTGAGTTGCAAGGTCCCCAGCCTGGGAGAGGAACTCGATTTGCAGTGGCCGGCTCCTCGGTACACGACTTCATTACTTCACATCAGAACATAATCTGTCCATCTCGCAACATAGTCGGGGACTTGGCTAGTTTCAAGTTGAACATTACCCACATCCTGCACTTAGATTCGCATTCAGGTTGACCGTCTCATCGAGATGATCAACCAACCCGACCAACACTCAAAAAAGGACGTGGTTGCAACTTCAACTATGGTAATTCAACCGTGCGTAATGTGAAGTCACTGTTGCATTAGTGGTCAGATTTCTGATGCCGACCCTGGCAAGGATATGCACTCTTGACGGAGTCTAACAAGAGTGAAACCCCAGTCTGATGCTTCTTTTTGAAACAAACTGACAAGAAAGTTCATCTGAATGTGAAGGCTGCAATCAATTGTAAGTGATGTTCAATTTGAAACATAGAAAATGACAAACTCAGCCGCTTTTCTAGTGACTGAGTGACTTTAGTTCGCAAAGCACAAAACGATATACAAAAATAAAATGTGTATCTTCAGTTGAAACAGCCACAAAATGTATGGGAGCAATCGAGATGATCTGAAACCTTGACAGCGTTACCCAGACACTTTCATAAGTTAGATTTTATTTCTACACTATTCTTGCGAAAACGTACTATTTTCTGAAACAATCTTGAATTAGTTGTATGTGACACAACTTTCTACAAAACACATTTTAGTGTTATTGCAATAAGTACAATTTTCTCGACATTGCTAGTAAATTCGTTATAAATACAACGCATTATCAGAGATGGACAGTAGGACGATCAAAAGTGCAGATTGAATTCACTTTCCCATAGATGACCTATTTATTCGAAATCAGCCGGATATGATTCCGTAAGGGCTTGGACATTGTGTGTAGCTAACCTGGTTGCCAGGACACAGATTGTGTTTCACACGTCGTTTCTAAGCTTGCTGTTCATCGACCGAACCGATAGCATAATTAAATCGAGGAGGAACTCGAGCAGTCCACTAGTGCTAGGTCTCAACAAATATATCACCAGCAACTATCTGGAACATCTAAGTGTACGCAAAAGCTAAGAGTAGTGTTCAATTTAGGACAATTGAAGTCTCAACTGTTCTCTTTGGAGCAGGTGTGCCTCATTTTCTCATTGGCTGAAACCTTTATGGCGTTAAAAGCGGTTAGAAGATATTTTCGCGAATAGTTGGTCCTTGTTAACATCATTTAAGTGGAAGACTACCGCTCTGACCATGTGAGAGTTTCAACAGCGCCAAGATCGGCAGGAAGCCGGACTATACATCTGGACTATCATTCTATAGATTCGGTTCCCCGGTACTTGTGATACTGAGGAATTCAGCATGATCGAAAAGGCTGTCCATCATTTTATTGATGACCTGTGATACTAACTAGCTACAAAACCCCAACCATCAATCGGTAGTCAATATATTTATCGACAGGCATAATAAATTGTGATGGGAGTTTTGTTTTTTCTTTTGGAGTTAACAGGACGTGATATCCCTAGGGAGGTTAGGGCAACACTGACTAACCTTTAGGTGAGATACATCTGATGTAAGTTATATGAGGTTAATGGACGACATTCAAGCCCAAGCAATGGCAAGGATATACACCGTTGACGAACTCTAACAGGAGAATACTGTCTGAAACATCTACATAGTTGGGAGGATCAATCGAATTTGTATGTTGTGTAATATGTAGTTATCAAATCCACAAAGTCCTGCCAGTTATAAAAATCGGTCTGATCGCGAATATCAATCACAGCGGAAACAAATGACCAACCTGTATTGCGGTATTGGAAAAAATCTGAACACATCTATCAACATCGTACCCCACGACTGGATCATTATTATAACACACAATAACCGTCCATGTGTTAGATCTGTGTGACCAATATAAAAATAAGTAACAGACTCGGTTGAATAGCAGCATTATAGGGAAGTAACAGTTGCGTACTCGCTGCTGCTGAAAGTTTGTTCCATTAGTTGGTTGGACATGGATGGATATACAGTGTCCGCACTTACAAAACGCGTAGAGACAGTTAGAGGAATTGTAATAATGCTTGAAACTGTATTCATAATACTACTCAAAAAGACATAACAGAGGTACACTCACAGTATACAGTTAACCAAATCAGGAGATCGCTTAGAATGATGTATCCAGAGGCTGGAGTTGGGTCTACACACGTTCAGAGATTCTCGCCTATCGACATCATAAAGTGGTGGTACTGGCAAAAACATATTACTAATGGGTATTTTGACGAATTAGGTTATCAAGAGAAGACCAAATTGAAAAAGTTCTGGACTTTGGCTGGATTTGAACCGACGGCAATAATACAGCTGACGTAAACATCACAGTTCGGGTACGCACCATCCGACAGAGCACTGTCTACCTTGTAGATGTGGGTAGTCATATCATGATACTTGGCTGACTGATGTGGACAGGGTCCAATAAGTAGACTTATAAACTCACTGCTTCTCGTGGATCCTCGGCATACGCAGTGTGACGGAGAAATTGAACGTAGGATTGACATTACTAGTCATTGAAATGACTGCATCAGTCTACATATTCACCTTGGGAATTGTTTTACATAAGAGATTAGTAACAGACACGTCTTCTGTGTTACTTCAGCACCTCAAGGCAGTTTGCAAAACTATTTCTGAAGGCAGAATTATAAATCGTTGAATTCAAACCATTTCATGTTCGTCTTAGGACATCCCTAAACTCCGCCATATCATGGTGGATCTCAGGATGTTTGTATCCGTGTCGAACACGCATGCCTCAGCATTGCTCGACCGGTTCAGATCGGGCCTACAGGTTAGCCAGTATACTTCATGTGGTCCGCGTAGTAAGAGCAATATTCGGACAGTCTGCGGTGTATATCGCAACCACTACCTCGCTATGAGGTTACGTTCCTCCCACCGTTCTAGATATACTAAGTGATAATTAATGTCTTTCCACCAGTTTGACATATGTGTTTTCAGTTTGTCCATCATTCAACATAGCCAATTCACTCCCATATTGTTGAAAATGTGTCCTACGCCTTCAGTGTTCAGTGCTCTGTCGTAAAGTGTCATTGGACGATGTTGACTTCACTGTGGTAACTTGAAACACTGAGTTCCGTTTAACCACTTCATCAGAGCAGAAAGAAGAGATGTTGCGACTGATGAGAGTAAACGAAATGTTAACATATCGCAACATATGTCTTCTTTCTGCTCTGATGACTGTGGTAACTCTCGATAATATTTACTTTTCCCTTCAGGAACCTCCTCCAGTTTCCACTTCCGAACATACCATCGTACTAGGTCAGTCTGTCTTTCGATCACACATAGCTGCTAGTAGATATATCAGTTCTGCTGTGCCCACATGCACCACCTGTAGTGCACTAAACCATTTAACCGAGTGTATCCGTGTACAGCGCTAAATACATTGCGTTTGTAAATTCAGTTTATTTGACTAATGTGGGCTTTTCTAAATGATCACAAGCGGACCTTAAACGTTCAAGTGGCAATTTAACGGAAATTTAAAATCCCCTCTCTAAGGAATACCGGAATATCTTGTGTGAAAATCTTTCTTCACATATAATAATGTGCTATGAAATGAATTACGTCGATGATGGGGACCGGAACAATGAAAAGAACAGTGCGGAAAACGCCGAAACCGATTGCAACTGGTTGTTACTGTGACTTTCCAATGGATATCACACAAACTTTTGACTTGTAAATGTCGGAAACTTCTCATAATATCAAAAGTAACGATGTGATGAACAATTGTTTTCGATAATTCCTTCTCAGGTCAATACAATTACGTAGGTTTCATCAATTCATCATTTCAAATACGAAGGCCAAAATCTCGCATGAGGTAATGTCCACAGCTGAAAAGAATGCTGTGTTTATAAAACTCACGTTTAAAGAGGATACTGTAGCAGATCAGTTCAACCGACGCATGTACCGATCACTTAGATGTACCTTTCCAGCGGCAACCTTAAGAAGTTGGTTCACAACAATGCCGATATTAGGATTGAGCCTGAAAGACAATCTACCAGTCCGCGATCGGTCAATGCTCGTGTATTCATTTTCATGCTGCTGTTGTCCTGCAGAATATGTTGGTCGTACGACTAGGCGCTTGTCAAAAAGGATCAAGGAACATCATCCAGTTTGGATCGGAACCGGTTGTCGTAAATCAATTATCAGCGGCATTGTTGCACATCTAGCTGAAACCAACCATCACACAGACATCAGCAAAGCATTCCAGGTTGTCTACAGAGTTGCGAACACAACCAAAAACAGTCCGTCAGCGCATTCTGGCAACCGCCGAATCGATCGCTAATAGATTACGCAACCCTAACCTGTGCTCTCAAAAGAAATTTGTTCAGTCCTTGCAACTTCCTAGGCCACAGATCAATCACATCCAATCTAATCACACACAAACACTCAACCCTGATCGTGTGACGTAACATCCAGTTAACGTTCGGTCTGAGCCTAACCAAGTAGTGTGTGCGTAGCCTAGTGAACAGTCATTTCTTGTTTTCTACGCCTTGTCTTATGACGTCTTGATGAAACCTATGTAATTGTATTGACTTGAGAATGAACTATCGAAAACAATTGTTCGTCACATCGTTACTTTTGACTTGTACTAAATCGTGAACCTGTGCTCTCTTGGTTAAGTGCATGGTGGTCACTGGTTACTTAAACTATACGGACAACTGGAGGAAAAGGCGAACAACGCATTCAGCACGAGGGTGCTCCGAAGTGGAACAAACATCTTTGTCATGTATGATGCTAATTCAATTCATATTTTGTGAAGAGTGAAAGAAAAATAGACAGGTCGCTTGTACGATCATCTGAGGAATGTTGGTTTTATGAATAACTGGCATTCATTAAAGATGACGTGAGTGATCGACACACAAAGGCAAACGATACTGAATTTCTTTATACCACCTGAGTGAATGAATGCAAAACATGTTGAGTTGGCTATGACATAGTTTTCTACAGAAGAAACCTCGAAGAATCATTCACTCTTGCAGAGAGAGGTTTATTCTCGGTTACGATAATTCTAACTATTACATATGCGAGGCATGTGACATGGTTTATGAGAAATCTTTATAGAATGCATAACGAAGGAGAACAATGTGGGAAAAGTTGATACCGCAGATACCGCTAGTACACTTTTGGTGAAACGAGGCAGATAGATGGTGTGCATTCAGTGTTTGGGTTCTGCTGTGGTCCGTATGCTTAGTTCATTATAAGCTACCGGTCGACTTAGTTCTACGTTTGCTGACCCAATTCCAGCGTTCACCATTGATTCGACCAGCTACAGAACAGGAATATGGTTGATTACAAGTAGTCTGTCCTCAACCGTTCTGTTCTGTCAGTGCGGTAGCCTGCGGATTCCCACGTCACTCACAAAAGGCATTTTCCCACACCTGAATCACAAATTGGTCACCAAAATCAAAGCGGGATGGTAGTTGTCCAAATTTGGAGACCACGTTCAATCGATTTCTCTGGGTGTTATAGCTTGCCGTCGGCTGTCACTGCAGTAACTGGATTGGTACTCTACTGCTCTAACATTCAAGACAGGGAATGCCCGACTTATTCTGACATTTAGACGGGGATGACGAAAGCCTACACCAGTCTAAATGAATTGTTCATGTTCCCACCCACAGACGACCGGTTTGCCGGATGTGTGCATGTACGGGCTTTTTCGTACGTCTACACCCACGTGCTTGGTGCTCACTGTGCATGCGTTAACCTGCTTCCTTGTCACACTGGTAACTGGGAGCAAACAATATGGTTTCGCTTCTCCCATGCACCCGGTGGATCTGTTCCCACTCACTCCGTGAAAACCGGCCAATCATTATCTGAGAGCTTACCCATATGTGTATTAAGTGTATGACCGCATTCTTCGTTAAAATCCACAGAAACCCTTGGGGACATTTTAAGTTGACATCGGGACACACGAGAGTAACACTGAGACATCATAAAGTGGAAGTTATAAAGTGAACTATCCTTCAGCAATTCCTCTAACTTTGAAGGCTACCGCTCGTTTGGCTCCCATGGTTATTCCAAATTGTTTTATACCGTTATCGATCGTTTTCGTGAGATTTGACACCCTTCCAGGAAAGTACGAATAACCCTCATTGACCATCGCCGGTGCCTATGTCTGCGAGCTGTGCAACCACATGGGCTTGCTCAACTCTTGTACAGTTTGAAATCGACGACATTTTGATGAGCCGATTACTTTTTTGATATTGTGATGTGTTGACACCATCAACGAGAGTGATTTTGTGATTAAGTTCGGAACATGAACTTGACAGTGCTGATAATAACTACAATGACTATGTTCAAGATGAAAGCTGTCCTCTTATATGTGAATATTCGCGGAACAGTGGGTGTGCCTACAAGGCTTAAACACTGTTCATTGACAGTAGATGTTACTGACATTAAGGTACCATTTGGAATGTAATTGATTCATTACTTGTTCTACATCTCGTGGCCGCGAATGGACATAATTCATCCCAGACTGCCAGTTTGCACCGGCTACAACCGAAATGGTGTTTATAATGCCCCTTGATACCCACTAGCAAACCGGAACTCCACGACCCTTTTTGTCCTTGTTTGGATTCATCAGGATGGTATAGTCCGAACTGGGAATCGAACCAGCAACCCTTCACGTTAAGAACCGAAGCTCTTATTCGTATCAACATGATGTGAAGCAGGCAATAACTCAGATGTCCCTATGTACGATTATATTAGTGATTTCGTCGACCAATGTATTATAGGAAATTTCGCTGCCCTGCACCGAGAATGTTGGTTTTTGTTCTCTCGAACATTCCTATCGTTAATTAAGTCGGATATAGACTGAACATCACCCACAGTTGATCACAGCTCTCGCATTCCCATAGACTTTCTAGTCAGACCTTTTCCAAAAGAAGCACTAGACTCGAATTTCGCTCTCATTAGAGCTTGTGAGTAGTGCATATCCTTGCCCCCACGGGGACTAGAACTCCGACCGTGCTTTCATGAAGCAACCGTGTTCACCACTGCGCCACTGACCTCACGTTAGACACGACCGAATAATCATATGTGAACACTGAATCACTTTCGCTTGTGAGTAGTGATCAAGTTGCCCGATCGCCTCGAGCGGAGGAGACACAGTTACTGTCTGTTAACTGCAGTCGATGGCCCCTTGACTAAGACTTTTCTCCAAGTTGGAATCACAGAAATCATTGACTTGTTGAGCGATAATCAAATACCGCTCAATAATTCAGTGGAAATGCGACAACTGCGATCAGTTGTGGGTGATGTAAAATCTATATAACAACCAAAATCCCCTACTACTCATCAGTAAGTTGGATATCTTTAAAAATCTGCCAGGTCCCATTTTAACAGACTTTTCATGCAAGGAGATAACAAGCTTGTAATATTACAAGCGTTACGTGAACAGTACACTACCGTTCGGTCGATCTAAACTAATAATGGATAATTCGATACAGCCCCTAAGTGGTTACTACTCTGGCCTGAAGGCCACGTGTAGCTTTCAGACAAACAGCTGCTTGCAATTTGTAGACATACTTACAATTTGTCGAGAAGATAACTCGATTAGGAGAGCTGTCTGTAGGTTTGGTTAATGCTCAAACTTTAGCAGCTTCACACCAATCCAATAAGAAAGAACACTAATGAATACGTTGTCCACACGCGCAAGGCGAGGCTGTACTCACGACAGTATTGTGGAGGAACCAGATTTCGTTACTTCTGTTCTATAGTCAAATGGTTACTCCCGAAAAGTTCATAAAAAGGCACAGCAAACAGAAAGCAACATCGGAAGTGGTAACCACTAAAGAAAAAAGAGTATGCATACAGTTGATCACAACATGAAGTAAACAATCTAACAAACGAGAAATTCACTGAAGCTGTCATTTTTAAAGCAACTGAACTCCGCGTAATCGCCTGGATCTAGAAACCATCAGTGCCTTCAATCAGAGGAAACCACTCCGTTGGTGCCGCTTCAAATTTTGTTCACCAATTTATATGTAACTGCGGAGGAAGTTACATAGATAGAACTAGTGTTACCGGAGAATGTTGCTAGAGCACGTAAACAGCCAGCTCCACTAGTTGATAAACACTTCCTGACTACTGGTCAAGCTATCAATTCAGCTTGTGCATTCAGAATCCCATTACGTTATTCCAATACAGTAGTCTTGAGGTTTAGTAAAGCGGTCGCAATCGATTGTCCCAAATCAACTTTTTGTGCTATGAAAAAATTTATGGTTAACCTGAGCCGTCCCTGGACTCAGTGACCTATCCCAACCCGTTGATTGATTATCCACTCGCCGACGATTTGCCAGTAAAAGCCGATTCATGGTATTTCAAGTTTGGTGCTGATGAATCGGCATAAAATACTTGCATGTACTGGTTTTCCAGTCTTAAATATCTTGTTAAAACTTCTGAAGGAGACTAATTTTTCTAAATAACTCAGTCACAAACAAACACTTCTTCACAGGCGATGCTCAAAGGACAGGTGACTAAATGGCTAACAGCCTCGTCTCGTAACGGGAAAGACTGCCCCAATCGAACAAGGACAAATCCGGTCGCGAAACGTCGGGTTGGAAATGTGCATCAAAGAAGCATTACCATTTGTAATTGCATGATGCCAGGGACATTTGCAGCTAGTCATCAAATGGGTTTGCAGAGTCAGGTGAGCCGAAACGTCCGTTCGGAAACAACTCAATGAACTTAAAGTTGATACACGAACTAAATGTGCGAGCTAGTGAACAATGAGGCGGAACGGTAATGCATCAGAACAGAAAACGAACGAACTGATTGGGTTTTACTTCCGAGTGCCTATTGAGTGACACTTTCGGTGTCTCAGTTCGTTAAAGTAAATGGTCAAACACACACAAAGGTTTGTAACAAAAAGCAGGCGATGAACACTCAACACAGTCGGCATTTGAATAAATAGAGTATCTACAGCCTGGAGTTTGTAGTTGGTTTAAACTGTGCTCACTTAGCTCGACCGAAAGAATTACTCCGTTGAACTTCTTTGGATAAGTTTGATTTAACTCTTCGCAGTGATTCCAAAAGTTGGAAAATTCCGAGTATAGTCATCAAAAATACTATGTAGCGAACAAGCTCGTTTTCAGTGATTCATCATCAGGCTAAATACATCACTTAATACATTAATTGAGAATAACACAACGTTATGAGTAGGTTGTAATACTCTACGTTTCAACCACCTCTGGTGACCTTCCTCAGGAGTGTTGTAATCGGAATCACACTAACGAAGAGACAGAGGTCACGTGGGATTTGCCGTGACTAGGTCAATCTGCGCTGCCACTGAACTGATTGGTCGAATCGTTTGACTATTAGGCGGGGGTAAGACTGATGTAGATCAGGTTTATCTGTGTCTGGTGTTGTTTATCTATCCACGCCACACTGCAGACAGGGGTTTGCTATCATTGCGATTAACACAAGTGTGTTGTGTGTAAATGGTCAGAGCATCAGCGCAGCAGCACTCCACGTGGGAAGGCAGACCCTTGTGAATCACTCGAGCTTGATCACAACATACGTTATGATTCTCTGACAGTGCATGTAGTACGATAGCCGAACCTTTTTCTAGCTACTGAAGTTGATATGCGTCCTTAGGAAGAAACCTCGTGTGCTTCTTGTATTCGGCAACACGTACTTTCAGTTGTCTGCTTGTCTCTCCTATGTAGTTGGTATTGCAACTACCGCATTTAATTTCGTAAACACAGTCTGTCTGACCGCCTATAAAACTGTATCTTTAAGATGCATCACCAGTCGTTTTAAGGTGTTATCTAACCGAAATACTGTTCGTACATCGTACTCATACAGGATAGAGCGAATTTTTTCCGATGTTTGTTCACGATACGTTATTTGCACAGCAGACTTGAAAGTTCTGATAGTTCTGGTCTCCTCCTTAGTTGACATGAGCATAACTGTGTTCTCAACAAACGCGTTTGGATATTGATTGGCGGCTAGCATTTCTTTAATTCGAGAAAGTTCTGTTGTTTTGGAGGGTTCAGTAGTGTTCTATTGACGAGTGATTTGATGACTGTTCTTTTCATGCCGATTGGATGCGACGAGTTGAAGTTGAGATACCGACCAGAATGAGTTGGTTTTCGGTACACAGAAGCCTGGAATCTCTGGTGCTCATCCACTTTCACTAGGCAGTCTGGAAAATTAAGTGAACGCTCCTCAGTTTCAGTTTCCAATGTGAATACAATGCCGTTGCATTTTGAGTTAAGAAACTGTAGGAATTGGTCACGAGCGCTCCGTATCATGATTACGAATGTGTCATCTACATATCGCCATCAAATTCTTGGGGGACAGATAGATTCAGTGATCGCTTGTGTTTCCAGGTATCCAAGGAAAAGATTGGCTACTGTAGGTGCAACAGGTGGAGCCACAGCTACACCATCGGTTTGTGTGTACAATTTTTGTTGAATGCGAACAAGGTTGAGTGCAGACAAGGTTCAAGATCAGATACAATTTCGGAAGGCGATAAATTAGTACGTGCATCCAGAAAGTCGTCACTTTCTAATAACTCTCTAACAACATAAATACTAAGTTTTACCGGTACACTGGTGTAAAGAGAGGTAACATCAAAACGTGTTATTCTCAATCCATTTATCAATAACATGTTAAGCACGACGCCCAAGCTGTTTAATTTCATTCGTAAAAAATTTGGCGTGGATATCTTACAACCGAATACATCACATTTATATCACGAAACTATCACACGTAGACTCACAAGGATGATTAGTACAACAGTTTACGCTGCTACATTACGTGTCCACTTCACGTCCAATCCGGTTTGGTGTCCACGCCTGGAAGATAAAGTGCTTGTTTCTGCATCATCGTTTGTGTATACTCATTCACTTGCTCCTATGGCAACAGTTATGTTGGCCGCACGACCAGGCGCCCATCTGAACGGGTCCCGGAACATCACCTAGCTTGGCTCAACAGTGAAATAACGAAATCTGTCAACAGCGCCATACTATCGCATCTGGTGGATTCCAATCATTATGTTAATTTCGCCAAATCTACCGAGTTATGGTTACCCAATCGAGGGCGGTGAGACATAGGATTCTGTCCACGGCAGAAGCTATTAGAATTCACCTATACAACCCCCCCCCATGTGCGCCGAGAAACATTCTGTTCAGGCTTCGGATTTGCTATGGACAACCCCACACCCTGTTTGCCTGTCAAGACCCACGGTTCAAGTGGGTACTTGATTGCAGCTTGACATTGAACTGATTGACCTCATTAAACACACATCCCCCGTTTACCCCCTTTAATGATTCCTCTGTAATATTCGTGATATAAATGTGATGTATTTAGCCTGATGGTGAATCACTGAAAACGAGCTTGTTCGCTACAGAGCTTCTGGAGATGCTATCGCTCTTTTCCTGAAGTTCAGAGGGTTGGTCTAAGACGTAAAATGCGTCATATAACTCAGTAAACGGTAGGGATTTTGATTTACATGCGTTGGACATCACGATTAATTGTAGCTGCCTGATCACCGTAGACTTCTCAACCTGCCAATTCTTAGAAGAAACATTACACTGCAGTTTTGCTGTTGTTATAACTCGTCACGGCCGAGATTTGAACACTCACGGCGATTCCATGGGAAACCTTGTTGATCACTATGCGATTAAACTCACACTGTACACAATAGAACCATCATATGCAAGCGTGCAACCTCACTTGTCTTTGAGTGATATTCAAAGTCCTTGATCGCCTCTAGAAGAGACGCGCTACTTGTCTCAATAAATTCAAGCAACTACCTCAAGATTAAGGTTGCCTTGCACATGGAACTCACAAAAGTGATTGAAATTGCAAAGCGGCATTTTGATTACGGACAAGGTGTAGGGAATTTTAGTTGATCTAAGTTGAGTATCGACGAGGTCATTACAAAGAACCTACAGGTGCAGCAGGTGACAGAATATGTTTGCTTATAATAATGCTCGATCACTTGTATAGAACACATGTTTCTTTGTGTTTCACCTTTTTGAAAGAAAATACTGTCGTTTGTGATCATGAGTTAAAGTGGCATACCACGAAATGTAAAATTGCAGGCAATTTCACTTATTGTGAACTTGTGTTTTGTTTACTCAGTATACTGGCCTGGGGGTATGCTTCCCGCAAAATAACACTTTAATGGAAGTTTCTTTCTTGTCCCCACAGTTTTCATGTTGGGACATGTGGTTTTGTAACTTATCGTAAAGGTTTCATGATGTACCATTACACTGACTTTTTAAAATCGATAGAATACTTGACAGTCTAAAAGCTCAGTTTAATTGTGGAGACCTAGCTAATCATGTTTCAATGATCTGCACTGCATTCTTTTACACATTCATTCCAATTATGTAAAAGTGGTAAAAATGACCCATTTTTGTCGTTTTAGATAGTTTGCTATCGTGGTCGTTTGTGTTACTTCTAAAAGCAACGACAACATGAATATCTTCCAGACACGTGCTCATTGGATACGTGATTCCCATACGGTTCAGGTAGACAACACAAGATGTTGGTAGATGTTTGCCGGGAGGCCTACACACTAGGCTGTATGTGTTGAGTTTATGAATCAGTGATTCAGAGACAGATCAGGGGATGCATTGTTCGGATGATTGGGAAGTAGTGAAGATGCCAGTTACTGCAAACGGGGCAGGGGATGAGAGATTTTACTTATCGAACGCAGACTCGATCTAGAAATATGAGATGCACTAGGAGTGAGTCATGCTCCCATTTGGCTGCTCGGGCCATTTGGACAACAAGGCCGTGAAACGGATACGCCTACACATGTTTGATCTCATATGGTCACTACACCACATGAGATAAGTACAAACCGTATGACCAGCTACGTTCACGCAGCTCGGCCTACCCAAGAAGTTTTCAAAGGTCGGGCACATACACCTGCGGGGTGGTATCCAGAAAGAGATATATGAGGGTGACTTACATTTTTCCGGTAATGTATACTATATTGGTCACTTGAAGAAAGAAAAGCACACAGTTTAGAGAAATCGGGGGATGGTAGCCATGGATATTTTCTGTAAACGAATCTACATGACTTTAATTGTCGGGTGTTATACTGCCATGACGTGAGCAAACATGACACACGTTTCAATTAGACGAGCAACGACAGAGACTGCTGTTGAAGATGGAGGGCACATCATCAGTAATGTGGGAGTGAATTGGCTATGTTGAATGATGGACAAACTGAAAACACACATGTCAAACTGGTGGAAAGACATTAATTATCATTCAGTATATCTAGAACGGTGGGAGGAACGTAACCTCATAGCGAGGTAGTGGTTGCGATATACACCGCAGACTGTCCGAATATTGCTCCTACTACGCGGACCACATGAAGTATACTGGCTAACCTGTAGGCTTGATCTGAACCGGTCGAGCAATGCTGAGGCATGCGTGTTTGACATGGCCACAAACACTATAGGATCCACGAACAGTCTCTGGGATTATTCCGTGGATTTTATGTGATACTGTGGGTAGGCTAGTGGAATATTCCTACTTGTAAGACGCCTAAGCTTCCGGCCCAGTTAATGGTGTATTCCCCTCGTGTATGTTTTCTGTTTCCGCTGTCGGTTCAAATTCCACTCTGCTTTTTCTCACCATGTCCTCTTGCAGATTGTCAACCTTGCCAAGCTACTCATCACATGACGTCGATTGGCGGGTACCACTGAACGTCTATAGGTCTTCATCTAGTCTCTGAATAAATCAGCGTGAACAGTCTGGTGATTGGGCTAACTATGTGGCAAGTGAATCTTCAGTCTACTTTTTCGAACAGTGGAATGCCGTTTCAGGCATCATTGTTGTTCACTGAATTGCCCTTCGTAAGTGCGGATACTTTGTATCCCTCCACGTTTAACCAATGGAGCTCATGCTGTGGAACAGTGATCAATCCCTGTCATTTTATTGCACAAATGAGACTGTTAATTATTTTTGTATTAGTTATGCTGATTGTGCACATAACAGAATAATACGTGTTACAAGCATGACACGCTCGGTGTCACGTAGTTGACTGATGTATTCAAATTTATTTTATTACAGCGATACCGGTTGGTCATTCGATTACACTGTGACTGATATTAGCTACCAGACCTACTTCTGTCAAAAAATGCAACTTACTCCAGTTTCCTTCTTGTTAGAGTTCGTCAACAATTAATATCTTTCCCACTGCAGCGATTTCACCTCCGGCCACGCTTTCAGCAGACAACCGTGTCCGTCACTATACCACCTAACCTACGTTGGAAACAGCCGAATTATCACATCTGAATGTTCGATCATTATCGTTTGTAAACTAAGATAGAGCTGTCTGATCGTTACGGCAGAAAACAGTCCAGCAGAATGCGAAGACTGTGCTAAAATATGAGTTTTGTTCAGCTCGAAGTTAGACGAATCCCCGGCTAGTCACCAGCCATTTTCATCATTTTTAGACATAATAGTGCGTGGAAATAAATAAGGTTCGACTTCTTGCATTTATGAGTGTGACTTTGGACAACAGGTTGGAGAGACAGCTAGCAACCTAAAGAAACCTTTGAGAAACATGCATGAATTAAGCAAACAGTTCAGAAAGGAGTTGCGTACCTAGAGTGGTGCTTCTGAAAAATGTCTTCATAGTGAATAACCCCCAGTTAATTCAAATGCAGAATGGAATTCACTTCTATAGAAAAGTACGTTGATTTAGCGACAATTTATGGTGTTTCTCCAGATACAATATAGAGACACTTGAGCGAAACACCAAAGGGAAAGCCTGACTAACGAGCGTCGCAGGACAAAACGAAAATTCGGGAAAGGAAACGTCTGTTGGTTTGCATTTTTCTACTACTGCGAAAGAAGCGTGAACATGTTCTGCCACCATTTTTATTTGGTATGCTTGATTAAGCTCGTCTGGCGAAGTGTGAGGCTTTTTATACGACTGTTTTACAAAAACGAAACTCTTCAAAATGAATCCGGCTTTTACTTTCACTGGAACCAGACTGAGATTTCTACTCCATAAACTGCCTCCAAGTTACTTGGCTAAAGCCTACTACGACCGGAGGCAACAATTACATCGGAGCTGAACTGAAATGAAGTTGATGCAGTTCACCACTGCAAGGTGTGAAAAGTATGAAAATTGTCCTATTTTATTAATGAGATCTCACCTGGTTTACTGTACTTAACAATAACGTCATCAACAATTTACCTGTTTACATTCAGTAAACCATTACCACAATGCGCAGAGCCTTTGAGAACAGTGATTTCGAAATTATCTAAAACATGTAGTTGATGTCTGTTCAAACAACACTTTAACCGGAGATATAAATGCACATATAACACGTTGACAAAAATGCATTTTCCATAATGGTATTTGTTCTGTCATACTGGAACGAAGTATAGCCGAATTGCATTCTTTTCAATTTTGAATCGTAATTCCTAGAATCACCAATTGTTCTTATTTTTCCTTATCGCATACTCTAATGTTTGACATACAAACTATCAAATGATCAGTAAAAACAGTGTTGATAATGTTATCTAGGAAATAGCCAAAAATAATCCGATAATATTTGGACACGGGTTGTCACTTAGTATTTGCAAAAATTCAAACTTTCATATTACAAATTTTTGACAAGTCTGATAAAGAACATATGCGTCAGGATGCATACAGTTAACCAAAAAATACCACCATCAGAAAAACGCGACAAACTGCACTGTCTTATAGAATGGCAACACTCCCTGGTGCTTTCTGTGACAGTTGTGATATAAATTTATTGGGAATTTCAGAATGAATTTTTCATTGCGCAATGTACCCTTGCCGGGTAGATCCCTGACAAGCTTGTCAATCTAAAATGGTGTTCTTTTCTTCAGTCTTATCTGACCTAGACATTTCTGGGATTTTATTATGCAGAGCTCATTTGTTTTCAAAAGGTTCTGGTCTAGTTTGTCTGATTATACTTATACGAAGCTCTCTTGATGTACATTCACATCTAACGCATCTAGGGCAATTCTCTGCATTCGTGCAGTCTACAAAAATACAGTATAATAAAGTCATCACTTGATTGCAAGAGTTGTCCTTTATTTTCAGTTCCACTGGCTTGATCTATCATGCACGTTAATCCCGCAGAACCTGGCTACTGAATCGTAACTGTATATGTGAACTGTATCGAAGATGGCCAATCACCTCCTCTCTACTGCTTTAATGCAAACCGAGCTTCAATTTACCTGATCAGCTAGGTTGATCCCACTTAACGATGTAACAAGTATCGTTCTTTATTGTTTGAGCATTATCATCAAAATCGATATAATTACGTGGTTCCTGTAGCTAATCCCCATGTCTAGTATATGTCGTCCTAATATATGCGTGAATGTTGACAAGTTGCTCACTCGGCCAACTTTTGTTTGACCTTAGCACTTTTCATCTAGTTTTCACCCGTTCCTGTATGTCATGCGCTAACGGTCTTTCAAAATTGGGTGTTCTTCGTCGAATCCCCTGTTACCTGAGGCTGTTAGCAAATGAAAACGCCGGTATTCTAGGGCCGTGTTGAATGCGGATTATGTATGCTTCACGTAGGACGTCTAAGTTTGTGCTGAGTCACACTATGCGTAGATGATGGGCCGATCATGTCAGTTTGACCGAGTGGTTTTCTGTGTTGCTTACGTCTACAGGGTAGTCTTTTATTCCCTATTCGTGGGTTCAGTCTAAACTCTGTATTCTCCCCTACCCGTACTGTCGGTTCACACTTATTCCTCACTCAGCAACCCAAAGATCTTTACACAAGAATTGACGGTAAACCTAAAGGTGTGACTATGTCAATACTGACTGTACATTACCCGAGATGTACAATAAAACTTCGTGAGTTCTGTTGGTCTTGCAATACTTAAAAGATTGTCCAGGGTTAACGACATTTGTTTTCATGCACCAAATCTAGGTCGCATGTACACAACGGCCATCATAAGCTACTTCCCCTGCAACACTTGCGGTTCCATCCACACAATTCACGTCCAACGTAAACTCCAAATGACAAGATCAGAATAAATCAACAGTTGACTCATGACTGATCGGTGGTTTGTTTTACCATTATTACAGTTTTTTCCACAAAATATGTATCTGTACTCAATTTTAGAACCATCAGTCAAAGTGAGTCACTAAGAGTTTGTACGGGTCATGTCAATAACATGATCAAGTGTTTGCTGAATGCCATAGTATGCAAAACGGAGCAAAGTATTTTTGTAGCTCGTGTGTTGTTGGATATTTTGTGCACTTACACACATTTTGGGGTACGCACGACAGAAATATACTTTTGCCTGAAAGCTCATAAGCTAACTTACGTATTTTTCAAACTGCACGTGATAATACACAGTAACTTGCTCCCAGACTTCTTTACTGTTATCCCCTTTCATCTCATTCACCTGTAAAGACGTCTGTATAGTTCTTTGCCGTTTGTTAGAACGAAATAAACAGCCTAATTTCCCTACAAAGTCGTGAATGCCGTTACCTGTAAATTGCGAGAAAAATAAATATTGAACAACTTTGTTGATGAAGAAATGGCGAAGTGACAGTGCCCAGTGTAATACAGTATTTAATCAAGATTTATTCAAAACACATTAACACTGATACGCGGCGAGATATTTTGAATGTTTTACTGAACGCTTTTCTGTATTTTGTTAATCCTATTTGAAATAAATCTTTGTCTAAGCTTGTCTGTCAAAACTTGAGGTGAGTCAACAGGCGTTATCAGTTGTGTTAATTTGGGTTTCATGTTTCTTCTCCAAACCATCACAGTTTGATCGTTTTACATCGTATATGAGCAGGTGATCAAGGTTGATTCCCCTTGCTCTTTCGTTATCCAGTTTGTATGATCATTTTTCAAAGTGCTGCGCATTTTATTTGTGTGGATTTTCTAACCCTAGCACCACAGAGGTTAGATCCATATTGCAACTATAGTTCCCGTTTGACTTACAGAAATACAAATGTACTGTAACAGTTTTATACTCCTCATTAATGATTATGCTGCGGTCGTCTCCATCTATAGCAGTTTTTGTCATCTCACTTACTGTCTAAGTTGAGGTTGACTCTGTTTTGCCTCGCCATATACTGTGTAAGTTGGTTTGACAAAAATAGTCTGAGATGCATTATAATTGGAATTGCAACTTGTTTCATGTTTCTTACATCGTAGGCCACACTTCATGTGTTTGATCTGCCAGGTTTGTACGATTGATTTTTGGATCGGGGACTTTGAGTGGACAACTACTATACACAGGATACTTTCTCTCTGTCATTGTCTCTTTGCTGATAATTCGAAGTGCATCCGACACACCATTATTGTGGTTTACATGGAAATTTCCCCTAACTCAAAGTGTACCGGTTTGGCGTTAACCTCCCAAGTCATGCCATTCAGAGAATGGCTTGGCATCCCAGTTAGTTTGTTGGGTCTATTTGTACTCATTTTTTGGTAATGCTGTCGGAGCCACTGGCATGCATGGTTTCATCAAGTCACTCGTGTTCACGCTCAAGTCTATTTTTACAGCGTCGCGCGACCGATGCATCGTCTTTAGGGTAATCGAAATGTTTGAGTTGGTTTTAACAGTGATCTGCTTTTCAGACAAACTTCGGATACACAGCCCCACCCAGGGGTATTCTTTACAAATAAAGGTTGAGAGAATCTTGTCTTTAACTGTCCTTTAACCACTGTCCCCGGTCAAAAAACCAATCACAGAAATCAGGCTTACTGTACGTACGAAATGTGATCAACATTCTACGAAACACAAAGTAAAGAGCACAAATTTATTGTGTTGACAACTCGTAAATCGACCGGTGGTAAACAATATTGTAAGAACAGTGTGCTTATTCGTTTGAAGCACATTTCGATTAATAATGTCTGTCAGTCGAATAGTTCAGTTTTATACGGTCACAATTGTTTTCCATTACCCCGTAAACTCATGGCTTTACTACAAAACACCTAGTCACTGCCACTTCTGTTTAGTAAATGTAGAGAAATGGAGCATACAACAAAATTCCAGATGAAAACCACTACTGACAAAGTGCTCAATTTCATGTTTTAAACGATCTTGATCATTCGGATGATTCAACGCAGATTTTCCAGCAAATGTTACTCAAGTTTTGACACCTCGTGTATTGGTGAGCGTTAACTAGTGTGGTACTAGAACAGGTAACCCAAAAATTCTCCCTTCTTTTAAAAGTTGCCATCAGTGTCCAAAAGGAAAGGAAGAAAAACATCGAAATAAGAATAATCTGTCTCTGAACTAGTTTATTGCAAATCTTCGAAAGATCCCGGCTTATACAATCCATCTCTATATCGGTGCCTATGAATGGGTGAGTGAACTCTGGACAAAAGTCATCCGCTACAGTTTTGTTGTTATCAGTTAGTTGCAGGCTACATATCCCGGTACATTCCACTTTGATGATAGGTTCATTTGACCCCTCCGATCCCCACATGAGACTATGTGGATATACATATATTGATTTTTGCATCAGCAAACAGTAGTACAGTGCTCTCGCACACCCCTAAATCCTTTGGATTATCACTTAGTTATTTTTCATTACAGATTTATTACGATAGGAACAAGCTTTTCCACTATCTCTCCTTGCACAGATATTTAATTATTTTGTGTCAAGAAGTTGACGCACCCTCTCTGAAGTTAGGTGTTGTGGGGTGGGCATAGATGTGTGTGACATTTTACCGTGCAATTCAACCAAATTAACAAGCAATTTGTCTACCAAATTCTGAAAATGATGATGATTGTCAACGTTGTGGGAACAGGAAAGTCGTTTGGCCTCACGCAACCAAATGCTGGTCCTGACAATTTGATGATAAATTTACATTGGATTTTCCTGTCGAACAGTGTGTTTGTATTTCTTGGAGATGTACCATTTTTCGGTTGTGATGAATCCGTCTGTGACAAGGGCAATATTTATAGCTTATTCTCACGGATGTCCCAACTGAAAGCTATGTCTATTAATCAAACTGAAATGTAATTTATTCCTCAAACAAATGGATTCCCATCTAAAGTTAGGCTGCTGAAATTACCACTGTATCATCATTCCTGACTCAACAGTGTTCAATGCAAAATTAATTGTCGCCTTTCATTGCGCGCCAGAAAATAATTCTCGCTTTTAAAATACAACACGTTTTCGATAGAGGACGTTTACACTCTTAATTGAATGAGCCAATTTGTGTTAGGTTTGACTTAGAACCTGGATTTTTAGATAGGGTCCTTAGAATAGTACTGGAACACGGGTTCTCGTGGGAACATTTTCAAGTGACTGATGGTCGAAAGATTAGTAACTGAAAACACTGTGTGGTCAACAAGCCCGATACATACTAGTCATTCCCAAGTTTAATACGTAACCTCTGTGTAGAATATGGATGATTCCAGCGATTAAATCTTGGGGTATTTACGAGGTCAAACAAACAGAACGAGCGCTTGACGCCCATTCCAATCAGCAAGCAACCCGGATCGTAAGATGGAATCGGTCACGAAATTCACGGCGGATTACGCAGTTGGCAAGGCCAGGAAATAATATTGCTAGGTGCATTGTGCTGGTTTATTCGACTAACTGTTTACCGTCTTAGCAGTGACTGGCGTTTGATACCACACAGATATCTTGACGTGGCCAGTCGGACAAAGTTAGGTGCCGGATTAGAATCAACAGATTATGACCAAATTCCACTGAGGATTTCAACGAATAGGTTATTTTAAGCGTCTGACTTTGTGATCAGTAAATCTACTGGCTTTTCCTGTAGGTTTGTTTACTGCACCTCATACGCTGGATAAAAATAAGGAGAGTGGTTTATCGTGCTCAACTCGTAAGAACCAACCCCGTTTGTACTGGGCACTGTTCGAGATAATGTACTGGTGAATATATCATAAGCACATGACATGCGAAGTTTCAAGCAAACTCACTTGACCTAAATTGTTTCTTTTGAAAAGTCTTATATTTTTGTGTTTCCGGTTTGAGGGGAATGCGCGAAACCCTTGAGCTATTTCAAGGCCCTTACCGTCTAATATTTATTGCTTGAACATTTTATAAAACCCAATCCATCAGTCTGTTATTGTTTATCTCTTACGACGGTAGCTTTTTGCGAATTTTAATGAAAGCTGATCATCGACTCAGTCATACATTACAAAGCTTAAACCCGTGATCTATAGTGCCCCCAGTTCAGGTGTAACATGTAACCAGAATAGAACACAGTGATTGTGTTCAAAGATTTATTACGCAATACACAGCGGTACTAGAATAACCCAACAGGATAAGGGTACAGGTATATGACAAAGTTACCTTTAAATATTGCTGTCCTCTTTGCTCGTCTGACTGTCCGTTGACTCAGGGCGGAGGGCCCGCATGCACTCCGTGACCTTGACAGCATCAGCGCTAGCCGGCTTGTAGAGGGCTTGGAGCATCATGAGCAATGCTTTACAAAGAGAGGAGCTGTGCAACGTGCAGTCGAAACCAGTAAGCGCGCATGGGTCGAATTTGAATTGGGTAACACAGCGTGTTGCTGTGTTGCTTGTGCCGTTTTAGGTTTAGTTTATGTAAGTCGTGTGCATGGTTTAATGGGCCTATGGCACATGCTTGTTTGTGTTGCTTCATTTTACACGACTGCTGCTGGAACCTCTACTTCGGAAGAACTCTGTCCCTCGGTGTTTCTGTGTCACCCCAAAGTTGATGCACAAGGCAAACGGTCAATCAGAATAGAAATGGCCGGCTTGTATGTTACATATGGTTATATTTTGCAACTCATTTTTACATGTGCTATGTACACCACTTTGTTGGCTTCATCTATACATTTGTTTGAAAACATATCATCTTTTACAATTTGGCTGGCAACAGCAATAAACGGGAGTTTCCGCTAACCGCTTCCGTGTTCTCCTCTTGAGTGGACTTTCGGTTGATTAAGTAACTGTACGGTGAAATTTTTGGCTCCACGTACTTGCCGGGCTACCAACACTCAACGTCTTGCTATCTTAGGCCACGTGTGGAATTATCTATTGGACGTCATTCGAACCTGGCGTCGTCTTTTTTGTGTGATGACTTTTCAACTCATCGGACCTAGATTTGTCAGTGAATCGTTCTATTTTTATCGATACACTTTTCGTTTTATTTGTCCATCTACTTTTTGCACCCATCCACTATCATCACTGCCTCTCCTTAGTGTTATTATACCTCTGGTCATTTTTGTCTTTTGGTTGACTAGGCCACCAACAGACCAATCGGACTTGGGTCAGGCCGATTAGGCCTCCTACAGACCATCTTCTGCTGAACCCCACTTGATCTATCTCTTGGGTTACTAGATGACAGTTTTCTTTCTTTACGCCCACTTATTTAAACTCCAGCCAACTTGGTATTCCTACGAAAGACAAATGGCATTTAGTTAAGGGCATCCTAAAATATACAACCTTTCGAGTTGATGTGGAACAAGCAGTTCTGTTAGAAACACCTCTGATCACTCACATACGTAATGAACACTAGCATAGTAACTCGAAGTGAGTGTACTTCGCAAACACATCTGGTTCTTTCAGGCTATTTACTTTTGTTCACCATTGTACAGTCTAGAGATACTTAGACATTATTGAAACTTGGATTGAGATGCCTGTATAGTTTTTCGTCCAGTATTGCTGCTTTGGGTACGCACAACGTTTTGGCTGGAAACCAAACGGCTTGACTGGGAACCGGGGCCACATATCTAAAAATCAACATACATGACTTAATACTAATGCGACCCAACTCTGTCAATTCCGGACACGATTTGAAATTTATACAACAAAGGTTGTAGACCGCGTGGTATGGCTTGATAACAACGGAGTAAGCTAAAATTTCACGAAACATACGAATGAAGCTATAAAAATAACATATGGTTCTAGCAAAATAATTCAACCAGACGCCACTTATCTAGACTGACGATAACTATTTAACGACGGTTTCGTTTGTTAGCTTACAATTTGTATGAATTTTGTTTAACTCAGCCTAACAGTGCAACTTTAAAACGGTGATTTTCGAAATTAATTTACATATACGGGACAAAAAACTAAGGTTGTTTGGCCTTACATAAATAAACTGTTCTTTTCATATACCAGTTCGTACTTTAAACGGGTAAAAGCAGGATTTAAATCTAACTAAACCAAAATTCAGTTAGAACCAAAATGACATCGGTGTCACAAACAGCTCCCTTTCCACTCACAAGGCAGAGTGCTAGTATTGGTATATGGAACTGAGTATCGTAAATACCTTCATTAAAACTGGTTTATTTTTTTCAAAACGATGAGAAAAATGGTCATCGGACTAACTTCTTTTTGTTTAATCAGAAAAAAGACTGACTTTTGTTGATGGTTTGTTGCTATGCTGCTTTGTGTTTGCTTGAGTGTTTTCCCAGTGATTCACTCTGTTTGCCGTTATGTTAAGATACACAACGTAGTCATTGGTGTCCATCAGTTACGTTCGTCGTGGCGAGCTGACACACTGGTCACATGACGGCGACGTGAGTTGGGTATATGGAAAGTTTGAATTACAACAAACTTCAAATACTGCCCAACTACTCGATACATATCGCTATAAATCACGACCATGAAACGATTTTCTTGGAAAGTATAGACAGCAAATCACGATACACATTTGTCTTTTTCATATGCTCTTTTTAATAGCCGTCATAAATATTCTGGTCTGACAGACACAGTTTATCATCCGGTTGGTCGTCAGTACACTTCTTTTGGAATAATCCAATACATTTTCTGTCTGTTCTATCCAAGAACATGACAAAGTTTATTATTTCGCATGATTTCACAAAGTTTCAGATGAAACTTAACGAATGGCTCAGAGCAACTGAGAACACAAATTTGTATTCTTTGAACAATTCAACATTAGAAAATTACGTGAACCTACTTCTGAAGGCTTACTTTTGGACAAAATTTGCGCGGAATAAGTTTATACAAGTCTGTAAATAAACAAATGAAAATGATTCCTATTTTAGTTCGAGTAAGCATACATGCGGCGAGGATTGAATTAAACCTGAATTTAACCAAAATAAATCGACTAGCATCTGATCAATCTGAGAAAAAGGCTGGAAATTGAGCAAATGAACCAGAAAACCGTAAAACATATGTGAGTCTGATCAACTGTTTGCTAGTTACTGGTACCGACTTGCGTGACTATGACTAGATATCTACAAACACACAACCGTCACCGCTATTCTGTTCATTCGCAAAGCTTCCAGTAACGAGTGTTCTCTCAGTTGTGAATCTGACATACGAAGTAGGCTTGCTTCATGTCCATCCAGACTGAGGAGAGAAACTACTCTGTTGCCGAAATAGCTTTATGTAAGTGAGACTGAGTTGCACGCGAAATGAACGGTTTATGCATGATCTACTTAACTCTCAATTGCTTTTTAGTTGGAAACCCTAAATTTTTTGAACTTTTGCGGATTAGCGGAAGCTTACAAAGCTTAAATACATCTGAATTTGTGTTGAGCTAGTACGGAAAGTTGAAAGAGCATGAAAATAAGCCAACAAAGGCTTTCGTTTCGCGAATAGCTGTCGAGTGAATTATTCATCCTAACGCTTAAAGCAGGTAAATGCAGAAGTAGAAGTGTGACTCGAACAAGACAATCAAGCATGAGCCAAACACATCCTGATGCGATGATGATCTGCCAGTATTGACGTCAGGGACTTTACAGCATTTCAAGGTAGTCGTGATGGCCGAGCAGTCTCCGCTTCAAGTCATTCAGTGATGGTTAGGTCCTGGTATATTCAAACTGTGTTCCGGATTAGACACAATCTAATACTGAGAGAACCGTGTTTGCGATTCAGGCAACTCGCCTCACGCTGCTGCTCCAGCGACCGACCTTGGAGACAAAGAATAATGTGAAGCGTAAAAGTAAGAATATCACGTTTGGTCTAACACTCTGCAGGGCTAACTGCGATTACCTTCGCTAGACCTATAACACATGATGATGTGGTTCAACCTAAGCAGTCTCACCGAAGTAACTAGAGTGAATAGTTAAACCATGCTTTGCTTCCGTACGCTGTACTCTTTGAGACATCAATGTTTTATTGAATAGGCTAATTCAAAGTGGGTGTTCTCTACTGGACCAACAGTGCTGCTAAACTGTAAAAATATACCATAGAGTTTTAAGGATACCAAAATTGTCACGATCCCCAAAGGTTCGCTCTGACGAAAGTGTCTACATTTATTTAAGATGGCCAACATAATATTTCAACCCGCCAATATTTAAAAGGAACGGCTGCTGTAGAGTTGTATGTGAGTTACTTAGGAGAAATCGGACCTGTGACGATGTGATTGTAACAGGAAGAAGCTAAACGCTGGGCAAAAGATCCGTATAACCATTATACACACGAAAAGCAACACATAGACTTTGCATTGCGCTATATGGCTGCAATGTGTAATTTATGCAATATGAAAAAGCGAGGCAAAATAACTGTTATAAAAAAAGTGAAGTATCGTCAATTGTGAAGAAATCGGAAAGTGCCGTTAATTCTGTCGGCGCGCTGAACCACCTCCTCGTGATGCCAACTGGGCGGTCTCGATGCAAACCTTGACTGACTAAGAGTTCAGCATCTCCGGATAGGACCAACCGATCAACCTGGTTATAATCGTAGTGGTTACATTCGATTAAGACAATGAAATCACTGCCACCATCTCCGTGCAGTTAACTACCAGTACACAGGATAAACGAGCGGAGTACACATGTTCAGATTATGGCCAGATTCGCAAATCGAACACTGGTTTGTCGGCGTACACTCGTACGCATGGACGCGGGAATGGGCCAGAACAGAAAATAGACATTCAACCTGCCACAATTTTTGACTGTGCCAACTGTGACCGCAGCTTTTCCACAAAAATTGGTCTCAGTCAGCACACAAGGCATGCCCATCCCGTCGAGCGTAATCGTGACAAACCCATATCCATGGAAACCGCCAGGTCAAATTGGTCTCAGCAAGAATCGGCTTCTCTTATCAAATGTGCCGATGAACTGGCTCCGTCGTGCCCTACTCGACGCGAACTTCATCATCGGCTCTTGTTGTACTTCCCGGATCGTACTTTAAAGAGCATTCGGACGCGTCTGTATACGCTGAATTGGCAGAGGAATACTGTCCCCGCTGCCCATCCAACAACCGTCTCGCAGACTAACATGACATCGTATATTGGGTCCTAAGCTGCTGAACTCTCTGAGTGGTTTACCTGTTTGATCCAGACAGCAGTTACCAAACTGAAGTTCAATAGCAAGGCTTTCCTATACAATGATGAGTTACTAGCTATTTTCCGCCGTCTGCAGGCAGGTATTTTCACAGTGGTACAAGCTAAATCGCTGCTGAACATGCACGCTTCACTAGCTTTTCCGTACACTTGGCGACTTGTCACTCGACGACGCGGTCTTGTTAACGTGGGAACCTACGCGACCACGAAACAGATATGGACAGTTAACTATGCAGCGATCCAAACGCCATACCACCAGCGTAAGAAAGATGCTGTGCCTGCAGTTTTTTATGGCAACTGCAGAACTGTCTATAAGATGAACCGTGACCCCCCGGATAATTCCAACGAATATTGTCCGAGGTACTAGCGGCTCAACCGCACGTTGATGAGCGACCACCTCGCTCGATTTTGCCCCCGGATTGGTCTCTGGTCGATCCGATTACTGGAGAAGAGGTGTCACGCCCCGTGAAGCACATGGGAAACGCCGCTGCAGATTA
Source organism: Paragonimus heterotremus (assembly GCA_013368495.1). NCBI lineage: Eukaryota > Metazoa > Platyhelminthes > Trematoda > Plagiorchiida > Troglotrematidae > Paragonimus > Paragonimus heterotremus. The sequence goes on from LUCH01000148.1 coordinate 64,037, forward strand.
GGACAAATTGTTGCCCAAAAATTTGAGGCACATGAAAGCTGATGCCTTGGCCGGATACTTCGACCTGTTCCTGCTAACTCAAGGTTGTCCAGTCCACTTGTGCTGCTCTCGCATCACGCTTCTATCTAAAGTAAACAGTCCTTCATCTCCCTCTGAGTCCAAGCCTACCGCCTTATCTTCAACGTTGATACGTTGTTTCCACCGGATACTGGCCAATCGTTGGAATACGCGCCTGCAAATGCCCACCCTCCAATTTGCACTCCTACACCGTGACGGTTGCCTCAAGACGAACTCACTGCTTTAGGCGTTGCTTCCGAACTCATGTACCACGTTTTCAAGTTTGAGTGCGGCTTTCAACGACGTATCCAAAGCGTTTGATTCTATCTCACAGGATATGATTATCAGATGGACCAGAATTTTCGGTGCTCCTCCAACTCTAATACATTACAATGCCGACTCCTACCGGAATGTTTACGCCACGCTCAATAGCTCCGTTCTACGATCCTAGCTTGCTGTTCGCCAGAATGACCCAATGTCCCCGCTTCTATTCATCATGGCACTCGATGAGGTGCTAGCACTACCTCGACCGGAACTTAGCCCCTAGTTTCATGGTACACTGGTTAGCGGCTTCGCCTACGCCGACGATCTGATCCTCCTAGCTGAGAATCCTACGCGTCTCTCTGAGAAGTTTGCAGCCGTCGCGAGTGATCTGGAACTATCCGGATTGAAGATCAACACTCAGAAGACTAAACTCATGGTCATCCGCGGTGACCATAAACATAACGCAACTGCCCTCTCTGATGAGTCTACCCACCTTGGCTCGGACATTATCCATTCGCTAAGCGCCTCCTACACGGTGACCTATCTAGGTGTTCCGTTCACTTGGAAGGGGAAAGCACTCACTAATAACCGTCTGCAGCTTCGTACGATGCTGGATGAAACTATCAAAACACCCTTGAAGCCACATCAACATACTGAGTTCCTCAGACAACATCTGATCCCGAAAATGAACCACCCATCAGTGTTGAATCGGGTCCACCATAACACGCTCAAAGTTATGTACTGTACCATTCACCAGTTTGTTCGTCAGTGGTTTCACCTTCCTAAAAGCACACGAATCATCTACATCCACACGCCAATTTGTTTGGGCGGTTTAGGCATCCCGAGTTTGTCCATCAATATTCCCATCTCGTGCAAGTTCTGCGTAACGTAGTCGAAGATGATTCGTTTGGTCCTATCTTGAGGGAGCCGAAAGTCCCGGTACGCGTTCAGGGTGTAGTAGTGCCGAACAAGGAGGAAACCCATGCGGCGTGAACAGATAAACTCCACCATTCGCTAGACGTCCGTGGTCTTCAGGAAGTGTCGCGCCCTCCACTCTCTAATCCTTGGCTGTTCAACCCAGATCGCATCTTCCCCAGAATCTCTATCCATGCCATCCACCTCAGATGTAATCTGTTGTGGACTAAAGTCCGAAATTAACGAGGTGGCCGAAGGGATCACTCAGTTCTTTGCCGTGGCAACTGCGGTCACTCTGAAAGTCTTGCTCATATTCTGCAATCATGCTGGATTACCCATGACGTGCATTGTGCTCGACACAAACGCGTGGCCAAAGATCTGGCGAAACGACTGCGCAACTTGGGATATACAGTCTTCGAGGAGTTGCGAGTACCAACGACGAGCTCGTGCATCAAACCCGATGTGATCGTGGTTCGTGACGGCGCTGCTGTGGTGCCTGACGTCAGTATAGTGGATGATTACCGAAGCAAACTTGCCTGGACAGACAAGTCGCGAAATACAGCACCGATTCTCATAATGCCGTTATTCAATCGGTCCTCCATACTTTGGGCTGTGATGTGAACTCTGGTTCTCATTCGTCCGTGATCATCTCTTTTCGCGGTATTATATCTTGCCCCTCAAGTAGCACTATTCCTCAACTGCGACTTCCCTCCCACGCTGCTACAGATTTATGTCTACTGACTGTTCTAGGTTCCCTATAAACCTACGACACATTTATGCAGAGAACTTGACGGTAACCGTTGCCACCTCTCTGACAGTTGTCTCATTATGAAGGACACTTTTCAGTACCGATGCGTGAGCCTCGACTGAGATAGCAATTCTGTGCCCTGAAGAACTTCTGATTTTGTACGACTGACCGTTTATCTTTTTTTCTATTCACAGTTACTTTTGCGCATATCTTTTTTTTATTGTTCTGAAACTCGCTTGTCATATACGGCACAAATAACTTTTCATTTGATGACCGGACTACTAAAGCCTGCTATTCTTGTGAGAGGGCTTGTCAACTGTTCAATGTTGCTAACTACACGGCGTCTCAGACAGACATACAGCTTGTTTCTCCATTCATCTTTTGACATGTTTGCTGCTTAATTTTGGTGTCAACGTTTGTTCTTCCTTTGAACGAAGGTGTGTATATTGCTGTTCCAAGTAAACGGTGTAGTGATATGAATCCCTTTTTAACTGACCAATTATCATTTCCCGAAACGTGACCAGCATGGCATTCAACATATTTCTAACCATTTTCTCAAATAAATAAATTCATTTAATGGGAAACTATCTACGAAAACCCTCAAGTCTTTTCAGGTCTTAAGGTAGTTACATTTATTCCAGAGTAGACTTATTCATGGTCTACTAACCAAAAGCAGCATATTGCTATCCGGCGTTTATGATCAGGTCTACTCACTTTTATGCATGTTGATTATTCTTAGGCCACCGTGAGTAGTACATTCCACACACGCACAACAGGCATTACTGCCGTGTGTAGCCAATGGATGTTTATCACCACTGTTCACCTGAATTTGGATTACCGCATGCTGTTGTCAGCGTGACAAAAGTAGTCGCTTGCTGCAAACTGCTATGGCTATGAAATGTTATTTTAAGACATAAAAATAAAGTTTCCGTGGGTGTCCATCTGAATCTTTTTGCCCATTGTTTTTTCCTTGAAGTAATCTTTACTACAACCGTTTTGCTGATAAATCGAGATGTAATATAAATTGAAACGAAGACTCGAATTAGAACGACAACAGGCGTTTCTGTGACGGACATGAGAGTCGAGGCTGCTCGCACTATTGAAAGTCACTGTTTATAATCAGGACACACATATATTTGCATGATCATTGTCAGCAAATGTCAGGACTAACAGCAGGTGTGAATACTTAATGCGATACATGTTTACTGTTTGTGTAGACATACAGGTTGACAGTCGTTTCTTCATCAGCTCAGAACGAGGGCATACAAACAATCATTTTTACAAAGGCCTTCAGATCCCGACCATAAAATAGGGGGAATATTTACATAAGGCAAATGGCGACGAACAATGACTACACACGTATACATGTACACCAAGTATCATCTAAGCAGAATCCGGGCAATCCAATAGGTTACTTCAGCCACTTTTGTGTACGAAACACTTGGTGATTGGTCAGAAGAAGCACTAGTTCACAAAAGCCAGTAAACAAGAATTTCGGTTGCATATCAGTGCCTCGAATACGCTAATTAGGCCTACTTGATGACCTACTGTCATACAACATATGGGAGTGGATGACCTGAGTTTTGCAACTGTTTTTTCAATAAGGTCAGGTTTGTGAGTCATCCGTTGTTCCAACAATTTTCAGAGGTGTAGTGCTACTTGTTCTGATGGTTCCTGATCTTTTACTCCTCTCTAAATTGGCTGCAACAGCAACTGAACTGGTGTACAACCTAGGCGTCAGAATAGTTTGACAGTACAGTTATGCAAAAATGGTCCAGTAGTGGTTAGAAGCAAAAGTAACTGCACAGTTTTCTTGTCTTTTTATAGTAATTTATGTCGCAGCAATGCGTTAACGGAGCGTGATGAATTTTTCCACCGGTAGTTCCTCATTCGTTTAATACTGTTACTAACGAAGGTATTGATGAACCGAAGTCTCTAGTTGGTCGGATGGAAATGATGATAGTCAAGATAGAGTTATGTTCCGCAATCGAGACCAACTGTTTTAGTGAATGTTGTAGGGGTAGTGGATTGAACCACTCAAGGTTAGGGAATTTATGTGACTAGAACTAACTGCTTTTGTGAACAAAACACTGAGTTACGTGATGTGATGGTGATCGGTTTTGCCCTTGCCAAGATTTGCTGTTTTTCCCATCCTGGACTGTCTGACTGGAACATTCCAGACCACGTGGAATGACCTGAGCACACCTACTGGATGAGTGCTACTGACAGAACTTTACGCAACTACACTGATGGCTGATTTTATCCCTTCGATACTGTCCCAAATAGGGTGACTCTCAAATTCATTTAGACAGACGTTTAGTCATTTGGTCGACCTTTAAAACTAATTTTGAATAAAGGGCTTATAACAAACCTGACCCACACTAATGCAGCTAGACATATTTGTGATTGTGACTGACTTGAACGGCGTTTCTCATTTCAGCTAAGAAAGTCACCTGTGAATTGGAATGAGATCAATATGTTTATATAAGTTGAACACCATTCAGAATTGATGGCGGCCTTCAGATTCTAATAAACATTTCGTGCGGCTCCCGTCAACAGGGAGCAGTAAACTATTGTTTTGTTTTTGTGCAATTCCGGCATTGCATCGCTGAGTCCCTATTAGATATGTCCGAATCACTATATTCAAATAGAGCCAGGTTTGTTTTGAGCAACGTAGACATCACATGATTGTCTCTTACGGAGACAGTAAACGGTTCCCAAAAATGCCGGCTAAAAGTTTTGTGGGACTACAGAAATTTTAGCGAATTATACCTGTTGAACTATTTATATAAACTAAAAATCTGCCACTAATCATCGGGAAACACATCCTTCATCGGTGCCTGCAGTGAGTTGCCTAACTGCTGTGACCACCAGGTTACAAGTACTGTCTTCTTGTTGACATTTTTTCCTGTAACTTATTGATGAGAAAGTGGAACTCATCCTTTGTCTTTCCCAGTCGACGAATTTTTCTGACGCACGACATTGGGAAGCAGGTAAAGTTTTGCGTTTGTTTATAAAAACAAAACCGAAGACATTTTTATGGTGGTTCTTCCGGGTTTCGTGAAATTTTATCCCTTTTTAAGGCGCCCTCAGAACGTTCGAGATGTTCACATCATGGGCAAATTAAAACACGTTACAAATACTGTAGGTCACGTTAGCCAACAAGACCCACTCACTGCAGCATGCAGTTTCGTTCTGAAAGTTTCGCGTACACGTGGTGATATCTTGTCCAAAACACCGGATGAAGAAGCTAGGACAACCGTGATGGATATGTAAGAAGAAATTTTAACAAGAAAAAAGAATTATTAACACACCCAAGTGAATTTTAAAAAAGCTTGAATGATAAAGACATGCCTATGTTTACTATAAGCCATGTCATGGGAATCGTAAAGCTAAAAGATTTGTTGCACGGAAATCTATGTTCTGTTATTCCGCCCAAATGTGATTTATTAGTGGTCTGCAAACAAAAGAATGTCACTTAGGACAATTATAGACGTATACGGCTTGCTATGCCACACGCCTGCACAAAGTACACTTGTTCAGCTTGAGTCGATTCAGCGCATACGTCTTCATCAAAAAGTGGAAAGTGGCCGCCAGTTTGCTTAACATGTGAGAGATTTGAAAGTTACTTAATCTCATATATGTTCACATTATACTTCGTCATCATTGTCTAATCTCCCGCTAGTAGAAACAATGAGTTCATTCTAGGATTGAAACTATTATTTGGACATAAAAATAAGACTCTAAATTCAAATTCCCAAACAGTCTTATTTGCGCAGCAAGCTTAAAGTTCGAGTTGAGTTTAGTGAAACTCTTAAAGTGTAATTAACTAAATACCGCCATTCAGGCAACATTTAATCATGCGACCATGAGCTGATTATCCAATTTTGTTACAGTAGCACTGAGTGGTTGGCGACTGAGCGGTGACTTGCGTTAACAGTTAAATGCGGCAGGTTAATTTATAAGTTAAAACGATAGACAGGTTTAATGGTATTTGATGTACATATATATGCACTTTTTTGATAGTGAGGTCAAGTGAATATGAATACACTTATATACATGTTCGTCACCAGGTCTTCGTGATTAAACCAAAAGAATAGGAAAAAAAAGCATTGTACATTTTTGTTGGCACAATGTTAATAACATCAGTTCAGTTGTAAACAGCAGAGCATTGAAGCATAGTTTTCTGATAACCAAACAAAGCAAACTAGGTCTATGCAAAGTTCCCAGTTAATGCAAACGAAGCACCTACTTAAACAGCAGCCCTATGTGCCCAAAACCGTCATTGATGCGGATGGTTAGTTTCATTTTTCTAGTTATTTAGTTATCACGGTCAGCTGGTGAATCTACTGAAGCATACAGAAACATTTCAAACTATACTAGAAATACTTAACATTTTTGTAATACCAAGTAAGTTAATATAAAATATTCCTCAAAAATTCAAGCTACAAAATTGTTCGTAAGAATTTCGTTAGCATTTCGTAGACGGTTTGTTAGCTTTGTTTAATAAAGCGGATCTAGGTTTTAATAACTATTCATGTGCACTTACCCTTGTTGATGTAGTTTCAACATTCTCTAAGGCAGAGCATGTGATTTGGGTTAATTTATAATAGTCTACTTTCTGATAAACCGAAGTTGTTAGTACTATATACCACGACTGGGGTTGTCAAGCTTTGCTCAATAAAAATAGGACATTGTACGCAACTGCTTTTTGTAGAAATGAAAGTTTTTGGCATATGAAAGTAATTAGCTTAATGGAGAAAATGAGATGCAGCTAGACCAATAAGACAAGCTGTGAGAAATAACATTTTTAGACAAACTGATCGTTGTTCGGTTGAATATTTCCGTTTGTGCTGTCAAAACGAGGACTTGCGTATAATTCCCCAATCTCTCGATCACAATCAAATCGTGCTCATTACATTCTGGGTCTCTTCTTTTCTTCTAATTCGATTACATAGTTGGCGCGCAGGATGTAGACTTTTCAAACCTCATCTGTTTTCATATGTGTGTCAAATCGAATCAGTATCTGTTTTTATTCTCATATTTACATGTGTGACGATCTCTTCAACTGCATTCGCTTGGTAGAATATCATCAGAACAGTTGTTTGTCACATCTTTTCAGTAAGTATTTTCCTTACCAGGGTCGCAACGTTTTTATACCAGTGATACACACCAAATACCATCAGGTGCCCTGAGTGAGATACCACATTAGCAACTAAAATGGCTTGCATAGTTCGTCAACACTAAAGGACAGTAGGAAAACGTAATAAATATTATAAAGCGTACAATTGATAAGTGCGCTGTTTGGTCGCAATGGAACCCAAGAAACCAACTCCGCAGCATTAGGTTTCAGTATTATCCTGAAAATCTTCACCGAATAAATGCATTTGAAAGATATGTATTTATAAGTGTTTCCAGTTGACGTGATATGAAAGTAGGCCTGTAAAAATGATTTAGTTGTCAGTTATCGTCAGCTGTATGTTACCGTAATACATTCGTCAGTGAGTACGAATGAAAGATTCTCTCAGAAAACGACAGAAGCCGTGTTAACAACGTGCATTTTGTAAACGGCCAGCAAGATTTTGAAAGACAAACTAGGTAACTAAAACTTTTCAACTACTCAGAAGTTATAGACAAACGAATCTTTCATTGAACGTCTCATTTTGCCGGTTGTAGTGGCAGATCTTACACACCACTTAACCAGTCCCTGAGAACTTTTGCAACAACTTTTCATTATTTTTGTTGACGATTCCCTAAACATATCTCTACTTATCTAGCTCTGTTCATCTACAGTTTTTGCAGTAAAATTGCACGAAGATGTCACTATATTTTGGCGAGATATAATATTATTCAGAAGGTAAAATTTCATAATATTTAATGTCTGGGACATTCATTGAGCAGTATGATAATTTCATTCTTAATGCCAGATTGCACTTATTGCTTCTACCCGAATACAGGATACAGATCTGGACAACATGTGGTGGTCGGTTTGGAGTTCTTTTGACCATACCTGTTAAAGATATAATGAACAACGTTCGCAAAAGGCGAATACTAGTTTACAACTGTTTGTTGGAGACTGTAGTTAACATTTTTCCACACAATGCTAATAAATTGAGATCAGCTACCTCTGGAACCAAAATTTCAGCCAACAGTAACATTTCTGAGAAACTCTCATCTCAAACTGGTACAGCCAAATGGAATTAAATGTTGACAGGTAAGTTACTGGCCAAATATTAAACAGTAAATAAGACGGCCGTACTCTACATAGCTTATAATTGCGACCAAAATATGTTCTGGACAATCAGTGTTATTTCGATGGGGGTTAAGACATAAGAGCAAAATAACAAGTGGCTTTGGTGTACATGTCAGAGCGTGGTGATCTCCGGTTGTAAAAGAATCACCTTGAGATACACAATTCCAAGTAGCGTAATTGGTTTGCGATCGCCACTGTTATAGCCAGGATGCACCACTTGATTTTTCGCAACTTGGTGGCTTGGACACAACAGAAGATGATAAATTCTGTTTCCAGTTTTCCCTGTCGATCATGGTTGACTAGATGGGCCAGAATAAATGTGTTGCTGTTTTTCATTGTTGGATGTATTATTTTCCGAATTAATTGGCACTTTTTGCTTCGAGTGAAATATCATAGTGAAATTTGCGGTGTAAAAAAATGAATGTTGACTACTTTAATGAACTTACTTATTTTGACGACTTGTGGAATTTCTTTGACAGGCATCGAGCAGAAATTTTATCTGTACTAGGCAAATATTTTCATAATCATTTCTACACCGGTATTCAGTAATTACATAGAATATATATCAACACGGTTAGCACATATATTTTGCTTGTGCACTGGTCATACTAAACTGGTATGGTACAAATTCTGGCGGAAGTTAAGGCCTGTGGTCGCTTTCGAGACTCAGCAGTCGTCTCGTAACTAATGCGAGGCGAATTAAAGCAGGAACATTTCCAATCCCCCAAAATTTCTGAAACAACATCCCCTAAAACACAGAAACTACGATTTGTATTCTAGAACTGGGGAAAAATTTGTATTCAGTCTTCCGCCAGTAGAGCAGATGACTTAATTAATGAATTAACTTTGTATCTTTTGCCCTTCCTATCTCAACCCACTAGTAGTCTACATTTTCTCAGGACGTTCGAAAAAATACTTTACTCGGAACAGCCAAAGATTTCTGCTGTTTTTGTTCTGTACCACAACTAACTTTGTGGTTAATAACCTAACGGAGGCTTTGAGAAGATTTACTGCAAGACCTTTGTACCTGGTCTCTTACTTTTCACTAAGAATGTTTAACAGTGGAGGGAAACCCCGTTTGCTTATAACCAAACCAATCAATAATAAATCTATAAGACGTCACGCTCAGACTTATTTAAAACATTTCCAAATTAGTTGAAAATCGCATGTTATCATTCGTGTCCTCAGTTTTTGTTCATTTTTACGATTTCTTTTCTCATCAAATAACGGGTTTATCGTTTGTCAGTCAGCCGCGTTCCAGCTACTAATTTTCACTTTTAGACGATTGAGGATGAGGTCAGAAATTGCTCTTTAAATAAAACCTTCATACCGTTTTTGTAATTTATCCCTGAGTTTAATATTAGAAGTGTGTACTGTACTATACTATTATATATCGGGGCATACAATCCATAATATTCATGTAGTATCTGTCTCTTCACTTGAGTAAGATATATCGTTTTGATGAACGGGTGTATCGACTGAATTGCTGCGAAATGGTACTTCATCAGTCATTTCGATGTGAATTGTGACATCTTTTAAGTTCGTTATAGGGTTATCGCCTCCTACCATTTATCTTTATTCATACTGTCGTCGTCATGGTGACCATAATCAACAAGTCTACCACCTCTTGAACAAGAGGTTAAAACCAGCCATCCAATACAGTTTGATTCATATTGGAACGCACCATGGTATTTCAAATCGTGCAAACCTGCGGGTTTAACCGAACCTCAGTTATTTGAAATGAAGCAGGCATATTTCGGTCTGTACGTTTCAGGCATATATTTAATGAATTTTCTTGCATGTTTGTTCATAAGCTGTAACCTGGTTCACTCTGAATCCAGGACTCCCACGTATAGTTGCTGTGCCCGGTTTGTTCTTTGTCCTGACTGCCCCGTACAGTAACTGCTTGTTTTATACATATGTATACACAGCTTCTGTGACGTAGTTTTCACTTACCCTCAAACAACCGCTGGTAACCACATCTTTAATTCGTGAGTTTAAAATCACGCATTAAGATCACATCGAGATCGCTAACAGGAACGATCTGATACCGTCAACATCAAGAATTAGTACACGTTACTGACCATGCTTCTCATTGGTCATGGCATTTGTGTCAAGTGAGTTAGCGCTGTCAGTACCACCTACAATTTTGATCCAACTAGTTGGCCAAGAAGTATATCTGTCTTTTCGTGTCACTCTATACATTTGGATGAGGTATTACATTACTCTACCCAAACTAGTTTGTGAATAACTAGTCCCACATACAATAGACAAACTCGATGTACAAAGCCATACTTTCAAAAGGATTATTTACTGCCAGTCGTTTCCCGTACTCCTAACTGGCTCACGAAATAGGCAGGCAATATCGACAATGCCAGGACCTAGGATAGGCTTGCGGTAGTTCTTTCGAATCCCGTCCGTAATGCCAAAGCAAATAATGAAGCTCATAAATAATCGCTTTACATTTACAATTTGAACGAAGCGCAGATAATCTGTCGCTCCAATTTCATGTCAGATTTTAACGAGGATGTGTTTGATGCTTTCTTCCATACCAAAATCCAAACTGATACACCATGACTTGCGTGGCTAAACGATTGATACGAACTTTGTCTTAAGGCGGCAGGAGGAATACAAAGAAGCGCGGTCATTCTAGAGCATACACGAAAACCACGCTGGTAGTCATGGATCAAACGGAACCAGATTGAGGGTCATATGGAGGGGAATAGACTTTTCCCAGGTTATGTTTTAAGATCTTGTTTTTAAGGTTATTGGCAGAACTTTTCCCCGAATTTTGCCTGAGTTTGTTATTGTCATAATGATAAACTACCGTGTTTCGTTATTCCTTTGAAAGGACTTCTGTAAATTAGTTGTCATTTTCGGTCGACGGATGTTTAACATGCGCTGTTTGGGTAACAGTTCCGTTTGCTTGCATTCATATTTTGTAACACAGACGGGTGGCACCATTTCTCTGAAGTACGGCTAGGAATTATCATTAGTGTAGACAGTAGTAGAGAGTTGGTTCACTCCGTTTTGGTCTACACAAAATCCGTGCTACAATTGGCCTGTGAGGATATGGGTAAATGTCCATGTGACCGGTAGTAACAAGGAGCAAAAGGGTATCCGTTGACTACCATGTGTTTAACTACAGAATACTTAAATGACGGTGTATGTTGTTTCGTTCTTAGTAGTTCGATTGAAGCAAAGAAGTCAAATCTGCTGATGTGTTAGTGTCTGAACTGAAGCTAGACTTGTTTTGGTTATGACATATTTTGCATGGACACTTGAATTGTCGTAGGTATTCCATTGGTTTATATAGTTTACTAGCAAAGTCTGAAACAAAAATGTTGGTCATCACGTTGAAACGACTAAAACTTGGTCCAGTGGTTTAAACCGCCAGAAATTTATGTCCACCTCCATAAATTTTACCGGGGTCTCTGATTTTTTGTACGCCAGTCGAAATTTGATTCCTGAATATGTTTTATTTGCCAGGCAGTTTGTGAGCACCAGGCAAAAAAGGTATGTTGAACGATCGAACCAGATTTATGTCTGCTGGAACGTAAACTAGCTACTAACCAAATTATATTCGGGATTCGACTGAATGGTGAATTAGAACCTTTTTTTGTCTCACAGTCTGAACTTGTGGGTGGCGGTGAGAAAGTCCAGAAGGAAACTATATAACTTCCCACTATAGCAACTGACAGTAAGTGGTGACAGAGAGTTGGCGGACAATGTCAGGTTTTTATACGTTACGCAGTGACTGTCACCAAACTATACTCATCAATTCCGTACAGTGAGACTTAAATGAAGAGTTATTTGCCGGAGAAAAGCTGATGCTGTATAAAGTGCTACCACCAGAAATATACTGTACTGTTGAAAACAATTCGATCAGTTTCATTGCGGTAAAATTCATTTCGTTTTTCACCTGGTGCATTTTTCAACAATACGCACATTTATGGTTGTGTAAACAGACACAGCCCCATAACACTTACTGGTAGACGGTTGAGAAAAACCTTCCACAAAATGTTTTCGCCATGGTTCATTTTGATGTATTCGGATCCACCAAAGCAGTTGCGATGTGCCTCATAGTGATAGAATGAAGGAGAAGGATATAAGGGGTAGTACGTCAATTATAAAAAAATGCCTAGTTGACTATTGCCAAGACTGATGAGTTTCCGAAGTGAAATCTGTTCTCATTTGAGTGCAGTTTCCGAATTTCGACAGACTTCGATTAGAATCAATAAGTTGTAATCGAATGCGGTTTACATAAAATTTGGTTTAGTTACTGTCCCAGTTAATTTTTAACAATCGGTATATTGGTTATCAATTTTGGTAAATTATATGAGTTTGACCTGAGTGAGGTCATCGACTGGAGTCACCAGAGCTGTTACTATGACTGTATTTGTTATGATCACGCTACTTGAGTGTTGCTCACAAATGGATTTGGTCCAACGTTTTTGTATTATTCTTTTGTCCTACCTAAATCAAAATAGGTGGAGCTTTAATCGATGTGATCTTCTCCGGAAAAATTGAATTAGAGTTGGAGACTGATTGTGGGGAGCTGCAACAAGAACTAAGTTCCAGTCTCCCGGCTTTCAAACGGGGCATAAGCTACTTCTGCGGCCTAACGCTCTAAGACACACGACGTGAATTCCTTGAGTTGTAGGTCAAGGACGATCCCTGTTATTATGGCAACGGATTCTAAGTAGCTTACCTGAAACCTATTTTCTCGTGACGCATATTACTTGAAGCCTGCTCATTATAGCGACGTTATATGAAATGCCGTGCAATGCACCTATGAACTAAGTGTTAAAAATGGAAATTACTTTCTGAACCCACCACCGGTGTGATTGCATATAAGCGAACAGTTTCCAGTAACACCTTGCGTATACGAGCATTTCGTCTATTATTTGCATGTTAATGAGTTCCATGGTATTTGGGCACTCTTCCCTGAAAGACTGTACTGTGATAAAATAACGATGTAACATACTGTGAGATTAAACGTTCCGATAACCGTCATGGAACAGTTTTTCACTGTAAATGTCCTCACTAATTGTTTAATAACATGGTACACGAGAAGAAAAATTCCACTACATACTAACGACAATCATTAGGACGCCGAAGCGATAGGGTTTTTTTTAGTCTAGAAACACTTTTGACATACCGGAACTATCTGATGATATTCATTCCAACAGAGGATGGTTACAAAATTGACTGTAACTTGTTCATCGTGTCTTTATAGGAACATTACAATTTCCATAGGGTTGCTGGTTAGAAGAAAAACGTAAACTCAATTCAAAGCATACTTTATGTCAAACAATCTATGTTACATCTGTATCTTACTAATTCGGACGGAATTTATTTGAAGACCACAACTCGGTCTCCACCAAGAATGTCTATAAACTTTTGATTAATTATGTAACAGTTGAGGGATAATGTTCAAAGGAATGAATAAATGTTTATACTCATACTGACTGGTAACTTGCATAAGGTTACGAAGTCATGTGAGAAAAAGGATGGAGATGAAATAAATTATTTTGGCAAATCATAAGTCCAAATGCAACCTACAAACATACAACATGAACAGCTCGATATTTACTAAACAGCAATTCATCGTGGACATTTCTAGGAGGCAAGATGCATTTTCACTTTACCAAGAGGAATCTAATAACCATGCTCTTTGGTGCTTCTTTAAATTTTCTCATTGTGAACTTTCGGCCCGTGGTTAATTTGTAGATTGATGATACTGGCAATAAAACCTATGAAATAGTATTACGAAGTGGCATATCTAGAGGCTGGGTAAACACTACTTGTAAGTCGTGCAAATCAGTTGTATTTGTTGCGTTTGTCAGTTAGTAATGAGATGGTAAGCTTATTAGTGCAACAGCAGTGGACAGTTTAGCTGATGATCTTCTGTGCATTAGCTACTTTACAACAAAGAGGATCAGTGTTCACTGAAAGTGGTCTCGGTTTGTATAGCCTCTCCAAATATGGCAACGAACACAAAGTTATAAGCCGTTTTTTTATTGTTTTACTTTTTCGAAAATAATGAGGTTCTTCACGAAAACAAAGAACGATCTTGAATATTTAGCTCTTTATGAGAATTCGTAATCTTCACCAGTAAGGAGTGGTTGATGCTACGCTTCCAGGAAGAAACTTAGGCCGTTCCACGACCTACCAAGCGTCATTATTTGAAAAAGTACAAAAGAACAAAAGCATTTTGAAGTGGTTTTATGAACTCATTCTTATTCTTTGTTCACGAGTAACAACCAAGTTGACTGGCATTGAAAACCTTTCCAAAGCTTGCTTTCACTTATAACTGACTGCATAAGTAGTAACTGCCTATCACTCACGATCTTCATGACATGTGGGCCGAACGCATGAACTGCGGTTGGCTTGTAGCTGACGGATTTATTTGAAGCGAATGAGAGAGCTAAAAATATAAGATTTTAGAGCTTACTCTCCCACAAACACTGGATAAGTAATCAACTGAGTGGCATCGGCAATTACTTGACATGCTATCTCTATATCATTGAGGCAAGAAGTCCAAACCTTGCAATTTTTTCTCTCCACTCATCACATATTTGACGCAAGTGAGAGATCATGGTAAGGCTTCGAGGATAACTTCATACAATTTCGTGACAACATATATACTACGCATGAAGTATAAAACCATGTTTTACAAAATTTGGGAATGCAGTGACTATTTAAGCATTGATTGTTTTTTTTGCACGTTTCAACCATTTGAAAACACCGAACGTCTTTTTGACACCACTTATATCACTAGCGCCTACAAGCATTATTCTGGACGCAATGTTCATTCCAAAGCCAGCTTATTGGTAGTATGCACTTCATGGATGAGTACAGTTCTCGCTGAGATACCAGTAATAATTGCGAAAGATCTTAACAGCATGCTGATAGTCATATAGTTGGATGGTCCAAACATCAGCAAAATATTTTATCTCTGTCTGCCTCAATTGTTTTAGACGCAAAAAGGGGTCTTGGATGTAACCTATAGTGGGTGGACCGGTCTAGCTCATTGACAGGATTGGCATATTTAAACCGGAACAAATTAACTGTTAAGATGTTTACAACTTAATGTTGCGTATTATAATGTTTTCAATTAGTTCCTGCAATCCAGACTTTGATTATAAATTCAACCTTCAGAAATAAGATAGTTTTGGTAGTCGTACGCTCTCAGATTACAATCTCTTTTGAAGGAACTACGCATGTTATGGAAGGTGAACTAAAAAACAAGTCTTCTCTGTGAGCGCTGGATAAGAATTCATCAGTCGAAGAGCAGCACAAGGAAGAATACTGAGGTCGTTTAAAATATAGATTCCATCTACAATAGAGCATACAACTCCAGCCTGATTCACCACAGACTTGCGATACATCTGGTGCTTCCACTATGTTTACGGTTAACTAATATTTGAAAGCGTTTCCCAAAAATTTTCGTGTGCAGAACAAATGTTTGTCCTTAATTAATCCACATAAACGTGTTAATTTGTGATTTCCCCAAAATCTATATGATAGTTCCGACTAGTTTTACTTTTAAACGTTTGTGTAGGCAAACTTACTACTCAGCTGCATGGAAAATCATTAGGATATCCATTGCCTACCAAATATGGTGTGTATCAGACACTTTTATTGGTGAAAAAGGTAGTTCAGCTGATGGAAACCAATTGATAGGATAAAACAGTTAATTAGATTGCCAACGTGAATACCGAACCTTTCCTGATTTGTACGTTTTTTTTGCACCGCTTTTTATAAATGTTTTATGCATTTGTCTTGAAACGGAATTACACATTGTTTCGTAATTCTATCATTGATGATTTGTAATCGCAATCGGACCTGAAGTTTTTGTTTCAGCATCAAGTACCTCAATTGTACATAGACATCATTTGGCTGATAAGTCAATCAGTCTGATAATGTTAGCGTTAGTATTAATGCAAACTACGTCAATGAAATGGACGTTAGGCGAATAAAAGAGTACAAACCTGAATACATTGAAAAGGTCTGTATCACATTGGAAAAGAAAGTGCACATTGGCAATCGTGGGGATACACACGCAATGTTGGTGGGCTGTTGAGAATGGTAATCACTTTACTGCGGCCGTGTCTAGACCTGTCGTGGAACGCACCATCCTATGTGTGTCTTCTGAGACAATCTGTGTGATCTTGCCAGGGTGTATATTGGACGACTGTAGGTTACACATCCGTCAGAGGGAGAAAGCGATGATGGTGCTCAACGTGTAACTCAAAATATAAAAAAATCAATTATACGGGAGTGTCTGCTACAATGTGGCTCACATCAACCAGGTCATCCGTCAAGATGGGGGAGACCAGTTTTGTAAACCGAGCAGTATTGACGTTCGCGCTGTGTGCACCAGCAGAGAGAAGAGCCATAACCTGGTGATCACATGGTATAAAAGTTCGCTGAAGAATTGAAAAGTAGGGACCTATACTCACTAAAGTGTTGTCAACTAACATGTGGAGACACTGTGCTCATTGTCTTCGCATTTCCGGGGGGGGGGTCACGTGTTGACCCAGCACGACTGTTATTGTGTCTGTTGCAGCTTAACCATAGTTAAATTCAGTCCGTAAGCAAATCCGGAAGATCGGTCTGTAACTGGCTATCATAACAACACCGTTACCTTGTGTGTCTAATTGAAAAAATTTAGAGCATCGGGTTCCCTTGATCCAACTCGTCAAAACAGCAAGAAGACAAACGTCGCGGGATGTTAACATTTCGATTTATCTCATCAGCCTCATACTAAGTGCAAACAGAATGTATAACAAAGACGCATGGCAACAATAGTTGGACAGAGTGAATGTTTGGGTCAAAAGGCCACTATTGGAAAAAGTCTAGAGTTAGCTGACTGGACCAAAGAACATCGAAACTGAACGATATAGATAAGGCTTAGCTGGTTTGTTGAATTCATCTGGTCACCGCTTGCGAGAAACCAGCATGAATTTTGCGCGGCGATTTCGATGGCGCAAACCATGGGGATATTCTTTATGACGGGTTCCGCGAAAAATACATCAACAACCTGCCGAAAGCTTTCACCACGGGGGAAATGAAAAAGAACGCTGATTGCATTGCCGACAGAAACCCACTTTCTAGGACGAACAAGATATCCTATCAATTTGTAACCGGTAGGCGTCCGCGCAGCGGGTGTTAAGGTACCCGGACGACGAACCATAAAAGTTTAATCACTGAGTTTTCCATCGACAAATTTGAGGAACGTGGAGAAAGGCCTACAATTTTGGGAACGGTTCGTAACGAAGCTTTTCAACAGGTCAACTTTGATGGAAAAGGCGTACCCTCGAACGATGTTGGGTATCACTTTCAGACCACAATTAGTGAGAACAATGAAGTTTATTGGACACAAACGATTATCTGTGTGATGAACGAGATGTATCCTATGGGTCTGTGTGATTTTGAATGGGTCGATAGTTTATCGAGGACAATCAATAGTTCCGCAGGTGTAGAACCCTGTATGGAAACTTTGAATTCCGTAAATGGTGGAGGTAAGTCGCATTGTGGACTATTCATCTAGATAAGTAAACCTGGTACCCACTGTTCATTCACTCTTAGGTTACAAACTACGTTCTTTTCTGTTTGAGCAAGTGACCGATGGCGCTTCAACCGCCTAACCAAAAAATGCGCACTTAAATTGCCAATATGTTGAGTTACGTCAACTTCCTCGTCAATGTCAGTCCCAAAGTAAACTTAGACGTAGTAGCCCAACTGGAGTGTTAATCAACAAATACGAATATTTTCAGAAAACGCTGAGACATTAAGTGTCTTGAGAGATTAACGTTAACATAGTACACAATTTTATTCCAAACCTTGAGACTTTCCTCGTTCAGCATCATATGATAATGAGCAGTCAGTTTTCTCAAAGAATACTGTCATACAAACTGACTTCGCCAGGAGTAAGTCGACAGTAATCAGATCGTAGTTTTGATACCCTTGGCATATTTAGTATGAGCGCCGATGACAATGATGTAGCAAAACTTCTCAGCTGCACGTTGAGTAGCTGATTTACGTTAACTTGTTTTCGAAGATTCACTGTGAGAAGTGTCTCTCACCAAATCACAGCATGTCGATATCGAGAAATGGGCTAATTTGTGACTCATGGAGTTTTGTGATCTTTCAACGCTTACCTGTATTATTTTCCATAAGGTCTTTCTTTCTTTCATGGTTGTATTCCGTTTGATTACCACATATCGACTTCTGACTGTGACGGAATGAAAGCATTGTTTGTTTTACGCAGGTTCATCAGTTGTACACGAATGATTGGCAACAACACAGTAACACCCTTTAAATGGATAGCAGATTAATCCACTCCAGACCAGAGTGAAACTCACAGACCGCCAACAGCAAGCATAATGGGGTTCAAATGTATTCAGAGTTTGGTCTTTCTTGTTCAGTAATGATTGGAGAATTGTCAGGACTCGTCTTGCTAATAAACATTTGCTAAATGCTAGTTTATGGCACGTTGTCGACAGCCGTCTTGCAGTAGAAGACATGGCACTTCACAGCAATGCTTATTTCTCATATACAAGTATAGAGACACTTAATTAAAACGTTTTTCAGTAAGCTGCACACAATCTGTCCAAATCTTCTCTGTTAAGGAACGGCCTAAACAAAAGCAGTTTCAATGATTAACAGAGAAAATTACGGTACATTTACTGCAGGGGGATACACACAACGTTGTAATTTTTGAAACTGAATTCGAATATCTCTCAACTCTTAAAGAGAATTATTGTGGCTCTAGTCCGGTCGGAATGTGAACTAACAAAATCTATTCTTTTAAGGAAATAGACCATATAATGTTATGTAGGTCTCACAAACAGCACTAGTTTACCACACTGAAGTTGTCGATGAAGTACTTTTTATATAAGGAGACTCACTCAATACAATCTGCGTGATTTATAGTTTATTCCCGAACCACATTATTTGCATTCTTCAAAAAAATGCACAAAACTGCATTTTCACCGTTGCGACAAGATACGAGCTGATCAAACTTGGGCAGTCAGCGTCAATGAGAGAGAACGGTTATTGGTTGCTTGTCTTTAGAGTGAATATACCAAGCGTACTCATATTGATTCATAGGTTTGCAGGAAAACGAAAGACAAATAATCTATTAGGTCCTGCATAGTTGCATGTCCTTGAGAGCAGGATTTTACTGGCCATTTCTTAAGTGTGAATAAACTTCTTCGAACGTGAATAAAGGTAATTTATGAGGAAGAAGAACACTTGCATGTAGCATGCTAATACGGTATATTAACCAATCGAACCGGCATGATTGTCCCATCAAAAAGCGTATACTTACAGCGAATACCAAAATGACAGCAGACATGCATGTCTGGTAACCCTTAAAAGTGGGTCTGGAATATAGCCAGTAGAAGTATGTAACTGTTTTGTCGTTGCGTTCGTAAAACGTTGTAAACATCCCCACCTAGTAAATCGTTACTACTGACTTGGGTGGTGCGTCCCACTGTAACCTGACAGTAGCCGGAAGGAACCGAAAACCTAGTTGCTCACAGCTCCTATAGTGGCCTCTCTTTGGGCGCTTTTAATTAGAGCTATGGTACTCTAGATAAGGTAAGAAGCCAGTTTTATTTGTTATCGTACGGAAAGTTAATTTACGGGGTGCAATGTGGCCGGGTTCTCAGTTTAAAGCATCCTAAAACTCCGCACGCGAGATTAAAATTTATTTGCCTTCTCTGTCAAGCATGCACGAGTTTAAACATACCGGTCTCATCCGGTCTGGCTATTTCTAGGGCGGTCTCAAGTTAGATAACATTAAAGTCCAAATTACCATGATGTTGGCTGATAAAAGCTATGCATAATTGCATTTCATCGAATTAAATGGCGAGTGATCATTCACACGTCACAAGGTAGACGAATGCGTTACACTTGGAAACAAATCAATAGTGCACATCAGCAAATCT
Source organism: Paragonimus heterotremus (assembly GCA_013368495.1). Classification (NCBI taxonomy): domain Eukaryota; kingdom Metazoa; phylum Platyhelminthes; class Trematoda; order Plagiorchiida; family Troglotrematidae; genus Paragonimus; species Paragonimus heterotremus. The sequence continues at coordinate 84,237 of LUCH01000148.1, forward strand.
GGTCAAAATTCCCTCTAATACATTCACAGTCAACGAGAAAATTTCGATATACCGATGGATTACCACTTGCATTTTGTGCGCACGAACCACTACAATAGTCCACTTAGCACTGAATTTCGGAATAAAGTGATTGTCCGCAAACAGAACAGATTAAACATGTTACCAGAGCAGAACATTTTCCATCAACGTTACCATTCCAGACAAAAAAGTAAAAACCTTCGTTATAGTAGAACTACTGCAGTCTCCGCGAAAGCATTGCATTATGTCTCTATACAAATGTTCTGGGCATTCGTAAGATTGTAAAATAAAAACGGTAATCTACTGTTTCTTTCCTCGTTGTCTGTCAAGTTGTTCAATATGAAAGAAAGTAGGTCTACATAGAACTGACTTTTGAGTGTGGATACTTCATAGGTCAAACAAGTTAACTAGTGGGAAATTCGATTAAACAGTAATTCATTGCCTATAAACTCTATGTACCCGCTTGAGTTCAGGAGTTGACAGTGCTTTGAATCAGAGTAGGTCAGCTAGTCGGTGTCAGCTTACAATGCGTTTATCAATTTATATAGGATTGCGAAGAAAGTCGCACAAATCCAACCGAGAGGTGCTTTATCTCCAAATTTAAGGAGCATTTAGTTAACTGGATGTGGAAGTTCACAACGTTGTTGAAACACGTAAACAACTAGTTTCCGTAGTCCCTAAACACACGCTGGCCACTGGTTGCGATATCAATCTGGATTACGTGACCAAAAGTCTAGTCCACGAATTTCTAGTTCAAGGTTCATACGGTTCGCTGACGCGGCCTCAGTCGGTCAAATCGAACCGGCTCTGTGTGGTAAACTGAAGCTTTCGTGAACCCGGCTATTTATCCGAACATGTTGTTGAATTATTTGTCGTCAGCTGTGTTATAAAAAAATTTGTTACTGTAAATCAAATTCCGTTTAGTCCGTGCGAAACGCTTGTCGCCACCATTCTTTCTGTTATAACTCGTTTATTCAAACCATTAAGGGGAGCTATTTGTTTTTATTCTTAAAGTGATAACCTCCGGTTTGGATTTTCTTTCTGCCTGTGGTAAATATTCCGATTCGTTTAATTCTAAGAGGTTTCTGAATCAAAATTGGAACGTCATAAATAAGTTATCGCTGAGTTTTATTAAACTGATCTCAACTTTTTGTCTGAGAGTAGCTAGTCGCAGTATAAATCAAAGGTTGTTGAAAGTAATCCACATCACTGGAGGAACTTTTTATTTAGGAGCCCTGTCGTTACAAAACCAAGCATCTCAAATAACTCCAAAACGAGCAGACGCAGATGCTAACAGAAGAAACCAGCTCATCCACGAATTTAATCACGGGATTGAAAAGCGCTCTTCCGCGCCAGATCAGTCAACGACTGAGCTACACATGCAGGAATGGGCATGTTTTTTGAGCTTAGCGCATTGTTGCAGGGTGAATGCTGAGGCATTTTAAAGATTAGCGAAATTACGTACACTCTATATGAGGCTTGAAAACATTTTCCGCGAGGATATTCTGGTTGGTGCGGAAGGCCTGTGAGGGTGATGATTAGGGCCGTACACAATATAACGAGAGGTACCAGTGTCTTCACTTGACAGAGGAATCTACGAATGACGTCCCCAGAACCAGGTTACCTTCTAATTCAACGGCAGATACAGAGAAGATGGTGCTGCAATTCACTAAAATCGTCCTCCGTCTGTCCGTAAAGATTTCGAAGGGGTAGCATGAGCAATTATAGCAGGAAAATGTATTCGTAAAGAACTATTCTATTGTACATACTGCATTAACAGTACGTCTGTTCATGCGTCATACCCTATTCTCAAATGTTTAGTGAAGCACGAAACTACCATCGTCTCACAGCACTTTAGAGTTTGCGGCTACAGTTAGCCTTACTTTTTAGAGAAATGAACTGTTTTGTGAGGTCGCAAGTTCAGATAATAAAATCTAGCATGTATACATATATATATTCGTTCTGTTTATAGAAATAAGTTACAGGATATCTTCTAGAATGGGCAGCAAAAGTGAGAATGGTATATCTGCCACAGGGGAGTATTGCTTGGAATAGAGAACAACTGAATCATTTTGTATAGGTCATATGTTTTTCATGTATTGTAGATCCTCCACTCTTCAAATTTAGCAATGAGGTTTGTGTTTCTGTGGAAAACAACAGTGAAGTTCGCGCAGATTCACAAGTTTAAAGAAAGCATTACATACATTCAGAGACTAAGCTTCCACCATAACAAATTTTGGGTGAACAACAGATTATTTTCAGCTCAAATTTAGGTTTGTCATTTTCAATTCCGTGGTGCAAAACTGCTCGTAGTAATTATGTCAAACTCACACAGATAACTTAGCTTCCCGAGCTTTCTTAAAATGCAGAACGTGAAGTAATATGCCTGTGTGTGTTATAACTGTTGTATTCCCTGAAGTAGACGGGCGGAGTGAATAATGTTAGAATAAAGGTCATCATCTGGGCTAGTAAATGTCAATTCACTCAGCATCATAGGGCACTTTGCCAAAACTTGACATCACTTCTGTCCTGTCACATCCGCATCCACTCTTCAGTGAGATTTAGAATGTGAATTCTACACTTTTGTCCTGAAATGAAATTCAATTGAAGGATGTCTTAACTACTGTACAAAATGTGACAGCTGGTCTTTATTCCAGATTTGACCAGTGTATTTGTCAAATGGTCGTAGCCTGGAAAATGGATTATGTGTCTACTGATTTTTATATGAATAAGTGTCATTGGTTTTATGAGCAGAAGCTCTGTTCATGACTAGTTTGTGCTGCTCAGGAAAGGAAGAGCGGGCAGTGAAAATAAGTTAATGTTGCGGGAATAGAACAAACTGTTTGAAGATTAGTTTGTAATTTGTTCCAGACTCTACGAGGTCCATAAAACACTTCAGTTGATGTTCTTATTTTCAGAGGTTGTAAAGAAACGTAGTCTACCTTAGGTTCTCCTGGGACTATTGAGTGAGCAATAAACGGGATAAATAACTCACAAATGACTTTGTTTCTGCCCACCTACACACCTTCCTTCAGAGAGTAGGATGCTCGATTAATGACCACTGAACAATCGCAGTAGCACTCAGTAAACTGGTAGACAACTTGATCATTAGACACAAACCATCCAAGTGGATGTAGTTTTATTTTTGGGGCCAACAGGAAAGAACATTCCATCATAACGAATGTATCTAACATAAACGCAGTAGTGTCCCCTTTTGAGAGTAACCCATAGCACTGGAGGTCTTGGATATGAGCTTCGACCTGTGAAGTAACGAGTAACTTGTTCGAACATCGTTCAGGCTGTTGCCCCCCTCCCCCGAATAATGTTAACTAAGGAATAAACCAGTCAACTGTGAGCGCCAAATTGAAAAAATCAACATTAAAATGCATTATAGGGCCCTTGTTGCAGCAACTGTGATGGTTGCGTGAATATAGCGAATGAAAAGTAGGTGAAAAATGTTTTAAACTGATTTATTGATCGAATTTCTTAACTCTGACCATTAACCGTCAGGGGGAAAAAACGTGAGGCCCCATCTTGAGACTGGATACTAAATGAGAAAGTACACCATTTGTACCGGTTTTACTGAAAAACTTAACTTTGAGAAACGAAGCTTTGATCTGTAGTAGCAATCCTGAGAGCTTGGCTGGAAATTGAACTTTCTAGTAACTCGAAGCAAGTTAGTTCTTTCTATACCATTGGAGAATTTGATTTCCTTTTTGGAACCCGCTATAAAAAGGGAGACCGATTCATTTCAAAATATTGCTGTTATCATAGAGGAACAAAGTGAATGATCAATCTGTTGGCGATGACCTAATTTTCCATTCTTTCCGTGCTCTCTTTCAGACTTAACCACACAAACTGCTTTTCATTTCGGTCACGTTGAAACCGTCGTGGATATAGCGCCGGAACAGACTGCTTTCGAGTGTATGGGTTTACAATTGGTCCGATTCTGGTAGTCGTGACCATACATAGTGTTCTTATTCCATCAGCCATTGAATGATTACCATTTGCTTGATAAGTCACAAACTGTTGACTTTTTGCGCACTTTCGATCCGGTGAATGAAACCTGACTGAGTGTTTTCAAACTGACCTAATCGATGACGAACTGAAGAGTTCTGTTTTGAAATCGGTAGCTTTCAACATGTCAATGCTACTTAACACTTCGCTTGTTCACTTCGTTTTAGGCGAAACGCAGGTATGGAATTATGATCGGAGATTTAGAGTCAAAGCTGTGTTTAGTCACACGTAAGCTGTTTGTTCAACAAAGACTGCTTAATTTCGAAAACGTTCCATCCTTACGATTAAATCACGAACTAACCTGCATTGATTTATTCGGATTAACATTAACTTAATATAATCAATAATGTTCCCTCACTTTACTTCAGGTGAACTAGTTAGAAAACCATCCTAAACAACTGAGGAAGAAATGGAACATTCATTCTCAGCCTCTGCTTCCGTTGATATACACTGGCGAGCCCTCTGCTATTGGTTTGCATTTGATTTGAATTTCCTTTGGTAAATACACGGTGATGAATTGTAGAATCCATCAATTATTCATTCTGACCCTCAGGAAGCCTGACCAATGCTTTAACGGGATAAAAGATGTTTATGTATTTTTACACTTGAACAAAGAAAAACAAATAGCATGGAACACGACTGACCACCTACAAAAACTAAATCTTGAGCTAAAGCGCTCATACACCCATTTCGTTTGAATGAATCTTAATCCAATTAAACTTATTGCAACCTGCCGCACTGACGACAGTTTCAAAGGTTCGTAACATCTGTGAACAGAAGAATTCCTGCTTGTTGCAGTAGTAATACACTACATAGACCTTCAAGCAACACTTTGAAGAATAGTGTACAGCGGCAGCAATGTCCTAAGATACATTCTATTAAAATAACGAAGGCATTTTAAGTTCTCGTTGATTCGTTTCTCTAATGCTAATGTGATTATTTATTACAAGTTGAATTTCAAGTTGAACATCACCCACAATTGATCGCAACTGTCACATCTCCATAGATTTTCCGGTCGGCCCGTTCCGAAAAGAAGCACTAGACTCGAGTTTCGCTTTCATTAGGGCTCGTTAGTACTGCATATCATCGCCACTGCAGCCGGGACTTGAAACATGGACATGTTGTTCATGAGCAGGCAGCCGTGTTTACCACTGCGCCATCACTTAACGGTTTCGACATGCTTCATTCAAGTTTAGTTGGAAATGGCTAAAGAACAACTAACAATTCTGGCTGTTTATAATGTTTCATCTGTTTTTTGTTAGATTGCACTATTTCGTTGTGCCTTCCTTCACCTTTTGATTGTCCGTTTAACAAGCACATTTACTGTGCACTTTACGTTAATCCATACACGCCACATGACATTACTGGCTGTTCATTGCCAGCGACTAGGTTTATTCACGCGTTTTTCAGATTTTCCATTCACATTCTTGGGGGACTGCGGACAACTTAAGTGCCGATTAACAACTAAACAACGAAAGAACGTTTTGAATCGGGAGGCTTCTCTGGTTTGCTGCGGTTTATTATGACCAAACGAAAACCTAAACTATCTAATGACTTCAGTTCTGCTCACCACAGTTCGAAAATTGGGTAGAGAACTTCATTAGTTTAATGTTGAATTTTGTTTCTCCGCTACTGTGTGGACGCTCATTTAAGCCAATATATTACACAGACTTTTTCTAACTTAGTGAGATACCGTTAGTCGGTTGATTCGTTCTGGTAGCATCATTGATAAGCACAGTACAATTATCTATTTCTCCTTCGGTTGTAAATCTTTGGTTTTTGTTCTTACCTTTTTCTGCATTCTCAAAATTTGCAGCATTTTTCTGAAATGCTGGGGAATCAATTCCGGACTGTAAAAGTCAAACGAGGCATTTTTGTTTGAGCGTTTAGTCAATAATTCGGTGGCCGAACGAATCCAGTTTGTTGTGGGGCTATTAAGATTTGCTCCTGACAACCAGTTGTGCAATCCCATGTTTTAATCGCAACTGTGAGTGAAAAATGTTGCGGGGACCCTGACAAGAAAATTTCAGGGTTAAATCCTCAGAAGCTGGAGAGTGCACCCTAGTTTGGGGGGTTTTATACAAATCAAGCATTGAGTAATAAATTGTAATCATACAAGATAGTAGATCATGTCAGCAATGCCACATAATCGGATTACTTGAGCAACTGAAACTTAATTACGGTGTCCCACATGTTCAGTATTTTCATTAACTGGTGCCAAACTAAGTGTGCATTTGATTGGAAATAATACATCACGTGAGGTTTGGAAGTGATGAGTCAAAACTCCAATCAGACAATCATTCAACCCAACTATGGTCATTGTCAACGGAGGTAATATGTATGAGCTTTATAGAGGGTTCGTGGCTTGCGGGCAAAAAAACATATGCCATGTTCTTTCTATAATATTTCCTTCAACAGAGTTGTTCTGATACAGTTGTTTGAATACGGTAATCTTATTGAAAGAAATGAAAGACAGATGTTACTTCAACTCCGTAGCAAACCTTGCAAACAAATATCTGCTGTGGATCTTCTGCGTGATGACATCAAGAACCAAAGAACAAATCGCCGAATGTAGAGGTCAATTCTTACTGCCATTCACTTTTGGATCCGTGACACCAAAATGCGCACCTCCCCTGCTCCATGCCAATATCTGGTCACTCCTTATAATCGGATATGTAGACGTCGGATGTTAAATATGAGGCATTCTTTACCCATCTCGTTGAATGGTTTGTCAGAGTTATCAACATAGATCGAGTCCCATATTTACTGTCTTAACACATTCAAATGTTCTGACATTTCATTTTCGTTAACGAAAAAACCACTGTGGGCAAATTTACAGTTTTTGTCTATCTTCGTCTAACTAACGTAATTTACCTGGCTTTCTTGCTATTAGGTATGTGAGTGACCTTGAGCGGTAGCACGACATGTTCACTTCAAACTGCTGATAGATCCAGTAAAGCTGGCAAAATCTCACTTTGTGAACAGTTCAATTTCTTTCCATTTCACATCATATTTTTCAGTCAATTTATCTATGTTTTCACCCATAGGTTGCAGTGTTCACCGGTTGTTTCCAAGGAGTTAATATTTTTAACACTTCCGAAATATCTATTCCTTCTAAGACTGCTTTACTTGCAAATAATTGACTTTATCGTTTCTCAGTATGTTGAAATGTGCGAACAATTTTCAATGTAGTCTATATAAACAACCAACTGTATGCAGATCCCTTTGGGTGTATTTCTATATCTCCCACGAGATCTCGATATGAACACCCGTCACTTCAAAATGAGCAGCCGAGATAGATTTGCACAGAATGTGAGTTAATTAACCTAATTTCACATTTTTCGGAACTGTTCGGAAGAAGGCGACATTTATCAATTGTTGTCCGCAATTTTTTTTCATGACAACGTGCTGTTTTGCACACATCCCTGTAGTCAAATAAATCCCGTCATATAAGGGGTAAACGAGAAGTAAGTTCAAATAAAGTTCGAGACTACCAAGCCATATCTGAATAGATGATTGATTCAGTGTAGTAATGTACAAAACTTGAATCAAACTACCTTGAGTTGTTAAAATTTCCACGCCTATTGGATGTCCTACGATTAAGCTACAGTAAACAGAGGGCAGCACAAACTGATTGAATTTTGTTCACCACGAGACACTTGTGACAACTACCATTCAAGAAATGATATACATGAAAAAGTTTATTCTGTTGAGATAAATTTTTGATAAATTTCTGCATACGTTCACCAGTAGCGGTAGCTTGTTTCTTGCAGAACGTAGTGTTATGATAATAATATGCTTGACTTGGAGTGTTCGAGATATTCTCATTGTTTGCAGAAAGCCCAAGTAATTATTAAATGTCCGGACGCTTAAGTAAAAGATCAGTTAACAAATGGTTACTGTTAAGTTTTTTCGCTTTCTAGAACAAGATGCTCAACATGTCTTGTATGTCATGAAACGAGGCACCATTCCAAGGCTTCAGAAAGTGATCGTACTCATGGAAAAACTTCTTATAAGAAATTAACGATTATCAATTATTTAAAGGTTTCCCGCTCTTCAATGAGCCTTGAATTCACCATTGTTTTGCTTTGTCACATGACCAAATTATCTATCCCGTTCACCAGTTTATCTGTCCAGTATTTTATACACCATTTATTCCAACAAGGGAATCTGAAGCGATAGTTTTTGTTACGACTTTACTGTTGTCTGAGATAACATCAATGTAGCGCAATGGGCAATCTATACAATCGTTCGTTTACTGCTGTTGTCTGCATCGGGGTTGGGTCTAAAACGAAATGCCATCAATCCAAAATTTCACAAGGATAGGTAGTAGAAAAATTTGCTCACCGCACGTTTGGGATAACTTTTACGCTGAAGCTTTTGGGCCGTGAAGCTATGAAGTGTAAATATTAGATAAACTGAATACAGGACAATACGACAAGACGAGGTTACAGTGAGAAAATACCATCTGACGATATAAAAAGCACGCACCGAGAACACTTCCCATTAAAAAATTCAGTCTGACCAAAAGATGATGAATACAAAATTATGCAGAACGTGCACAGAAAAAAAGATTTTGAAAGGTCAGCGTGCAAGTGACAATATTGATCCACAGATTTTGACAAGAAGACTTTCAATCTACTGTACTCTACCGTTCGATAACTGAAGTAAAACCGAACAATGACACGCTGCGACTACGCGTTTAGATGTGTATCGACAAATGGTACTTCATTACTATGGTCTTAACCGCAACGGCTAAATCAGCGGATGGATAGATTTGTATGTACTCACACTTAACGTGAAAACAACTTCTGACTTTCATCACTGTTTAAGTGGAACGTTAATCACAGAAAAGTAAGCAGTTAGAGGTGGAACTTTCTGTCAATAATCTTACCACGCAAACCCATTTCCGTTTAAGAAAGTATTTAAGTTCTATTTACCCTATACCCTAATCTACTTGTTTCTATGGAATTGGTTACCTAAGTAGCAGGACATATACTTTAACTGAACGCACTTGAGAGCAAGCCGTTGTTTGATCAAACATTGTGAGCCAATGACTGTGTTTAATGTTTGAGATACATGACATTTTCAGCACTTCAAAACTGTTCACTTCGATTGAAATAATATTCCTTAGTTCATTTGAAGAAATTCAGGTTTGAAACTTGGCTGTTATTGTAACTATCACGACCCACCTGGACGCGGTGCTTCTTTTGACGAGAACGCGACTGTTAAAAACCTCGAACTTTTCAGGCGTCGGTCTTAAGCCAGAATGGATATTGTCAACGCCACCTTCTTTGTATAGCCTTCATGAAACAGGATTACGTATACCCTGTTCTATCCTTGCGTCAAGAAACTATGATAATGTAATCGTTTAACGATATTTTTACTTGTGTATTCAGCTAGTCTATCATATATTTTCATTCACTGATATGCAAACTTCCATTTCTATCTATATTCTCGTTTATGTTCGTGTCGTACTTAGACAGTTGACATAAGTTCAGAAATAGACATATAAATTACTGCGGTTTTGTATGAATGGTGCGGATAATTTTGCACATCAAAAGCATTTATAATTCGCATCACCTAGCGTTTGGTTCACCATAGGTCAGAGTATTGTGCTGACATGTGGCCTCATCACCTACCCCCTGAATGGATCCCTGTAAGGATTTTAGACAGAAAGTTCTCGTAAAATGTTTACTAACTCAAATGTGAGCTTTCAGCTATTTTTGTCAATGTATTTTGACTATCAATACCAGTGGAGGTTATTTGCGAGAACACTTACGATTGCCTTCTACTGTTTGACTAGCCGTGTCGATTTGGAATCAGAATTACTTTCAACATCGATAGCAATACTAACACAAAGTCAAGGTAAATTGAGTACAGTTTAAAAGCAAAACCTCTTCGACGTCTGTAATAATCAGTACCAGAAGCAGTAGTTGGCACGCCGAAAGCCAAGTTTATGAAAACGTCGTTATATGCCAAGTATGGCTGTTTGATATAAATTTCGGGAAACTTTCTGGCAAGACTTGACCGATGGTGAAAGCCGGGCAGAAAAGGTCATCAGTTTGTTCATAAGGTCATCCATTGTTTTTTCTGATATTTTAATCGCGGTTCACAAGTTTGTGGGTCAAGTGCTTTGGGCATCGTATCAGTGATCTGATGCAGCCGTTTACAAAACTGGAGACTTTAACCACATTCATAATGTGGCAATGCTCAACGTTGAGTCCTCACACACACTAGGACCGTATCTCAATGTTGAGTCGTAGCAATGTTGTGTTGTACTCGTGAACTCCCACAACAACAAATCTCATTTTTAGTAATTCTTCGCAAATGGATTTGGTTGGAATATTCATCAAAGCGAAAAATATGCGAACAGAATTGAGTGGTGTTCAGTCAATGCTCATGAGACCGTAGATCTTTGAAAACTGTTCAGCGTATGTGTTAGTGGAGTTGTTGACTGATCAATATAAGATACAATAATTGTTTTGTACTTACAGCCAAATAGGTAAACTTCTGTGTTACAACTGATCAAGACGACTGAAAACTTCACGTGATTCTTTACTCTAGCTCATATTGCATTGGATAGATATGTTTTGTACCAATCTGCAGTACTAAAAAAGCAAATACTATTACATGGCATTTTGAAAAGCTTTCAGTTTTCCGCACAACTGATTGACCAACGCAAGTCAAACAGCTTCTTTATGTAAGCCCATTATTGAAACTTAGCAGTTGAGCAAAATCAAAAATCGAGATCAAAGGAAGATTTTGTAGAAGTATCTTCTGAACATATACTATGATATTTAATCAGCTGCATACCGCAACCAATGAATCAATATGCAGAATGGTTTGAAACGCCCCTGGGAGCCAAACACCGAAATCATTAAAAAAACATGACTGCATGCATTCTGAGGCATAGATTTGTAAAAGAAATTTTGATTTTTTCTGATTAAGTATATCCGTAAGCAGGTGAGACACTTCCACGTATCATCTAAGACTGCCGGAATCTTTGCTGAAAAAGAAATCCAGCGAGACAAAGAATATACGGTCGCTCATTGACTGGTTCGTTTCTGATGATGAGCCAGCCAGCCAGCCCATCTATAATTTAAAAGAGTATTTTATGAATGTAGTCTGTTCATCTGAAAAGTCGGCTTATGGTCGATGCTTCCTTTCGTTCACTTTTTATATGTCCGAGTTCTCGATTGTTCCTACTTCGGACACGAGTTCCCTGCTCACCAGAGTAATTCTAATGCTCCGGTTTTGTTTCCATATCAGTTAGCAACATTTCCACTGATTTGTATACCTGTGTAGATAGCGAATGCTCATTTGGACCATTTAGATAGTGCGAACTAATACCAATGAATATGCATAAAGCATATGATTGGTTTATGTCAGTTAATGAATTTTATTTGATAACCAATATCTGCAACGGCAACTTATACCTAACTAGAATTTCGCTGCAGAACCAGTTTATTTACTGTGACGAAGATGGCTGTGAGTGCGTTGGGTCAACAGAGGTGGAGAAATCCAAGATGTTTTTGTACTGATAACTCACAGAAGTAATTCGTCACCCGAACAGTTGATAAACCAAGGACATTAGCATACTTCCATTAATTGATAAAGTTATTAGTGGTAATCAGTTGGCACTTATAACATTTTGAATGGTAATCGATAAAATATTTCGTAAATCCCTTTCTAACGCAATGAGTGCGATCCCCGAAAATCGGTTGATGACATGAAACCTATAAATTCCAATTCGACATTGAAACTGGAAATCTTCATAGTTCTATAAATTCTGTCTAGAGAAATCATAACTCTAATTTACTCGCTTATCCTTAAGATCAGAGGATTTTCCAGTTAAATGATTGCACTATTACAGTTCACTTTCATACAGTAGTCAAACAGGCCAATTGTTATGAACCAAGATGAGAAGGACCACTAAAAGAACATAAATAACCTGTCCTTACAATGAAAAATACCTCAATGATGTGCAGCTAATGCAAGCTTACCGTTTACCATGCTTTTTGGATGCTAAATTTGTTTTTCAAAAAAAGCGGTTAGCTTCTCTCCAGAAGTTTGGCACGAACGTAGATTTTATTTGAAATTTGACAATGGTAATACTTGCTTGTCATAAGCGAACATATCCTTAAGGTCATATTTCGTTACATATCAATGCTGTAAGTTTACCTGAAGCATTTTGGCTAAAAGTTGACTTCTAAAATCATTTTTATATAATGACCTCACAAAATTTGACAGATACACTTTGCTACATAAATAGGTGACCAATAAACTTTCTTTGTTTAAAATTAAGAAGCATAATTTTTGCAAAGCAGCAAGCAAATGTCAATAGGAAATAGTGTTACTGTTTTCATGAATAATTTTCATAGAAAGAATGTCCAGTACAAAAGTAACAATATTACAACTGTAAAATTGTAAGAAAACCTAGTTTGCTTTGCTGGTTTCATTTTAACTAGCAGATAGTTTAAGATGTATTCTAAAGCACAAATTGTCTTAAGATTTCAATGTTTGTAACCGTTCACCCACCAAATCTGTTTCACCTGTGATACTGACATGGAGTCATCATCAAATGATAACGTTTAATATTGTGTGTATGTCATTTTGCTTTTTACAGTGGAATTAGTTGAGATGAAGAAAGAAAGACACGATTATAACTACTGTACTTGAGGATTGATAAGAATTGTCAAAAATTTAGAGAGATTTAGAATTGCTTCCACACTTCACTCTAAAAGGTCAGTTGACATCACTTAGTGCCAGCTAGAGAGAAGACAAGCAGTTCTATCAAACCTAAAGAGTGTAACAATTTGCAGTTTTACATGAATCAACCCAAAAGCCTAAATTCACAAAGTTATATAGCCGTCTGTGAAAAAATCTGCAAGGTTAAAATACACAGAAGTAACGAAAACCATTTTATTGAATCAACAGTAGTTAAGGAATCACTTATAATGTTCACAAAAATTATGTTAGACTCATTACATGTCAATATGGTTTCATTAATAACAAAAATATAGCTTGATCATGGTTTCCATTAGTTGACACAGCTGACTTTTTCTCATTAGCATATGGGCATATTCCGGTTGGCAAACTAATGATGTGTTCGTTGTCGTATATGTGGGATCTCCATCCTACGAATTGAGTAAACTGACCTGAGTAGACGACAGTCCGGATAGTGAGTTTCGTTTAAACGGTGGTAAAGGTCTTTCTCATCATTTCTTCAGACTGATATAAGGCGGAAATTTTGCAACCGGACAAATGAAATTGTGTGTTGAGAAGGCCTGCCTACTGCTTAAAAAAGTGAATAATTTGAGCTGGATTGACTAATGTTTTGGTGTTAATTTCTACAGACACATAAGCTTCTCAAGAAGTGAACCACAGTTACCAAATTTGTGGCTTCATTCTAGAAAGTTTACGGATGTGGGAAGATAACTGTCATCAGAATTAAGCTCGATCGCTGTACTGAAATGCTAAATTAAGACGGCGATAACGTATGGTGGTGTGGTCATATGGATGTGTTGAGAATAATTTTACACTAACTACCCTAATCATTTGCTTAAGAACTAGTTAAAACGAAATTATTTTGGACAAAGGCTGATAATTACTTTCAGAATGACAGTGCGTTGGAAACTGCTGTTGAATGGAGTGATTTTGCATTTTTGTCACAGAGAACAGAATATAAAATTGTGGCTCAAACCTGTGGCACTACTTACATTTGAAAAACTGTCCAAGGTTGACCTTTTTCAGTAAGTCACATTGGACAATTTAGTGGATACATCGTTGAAATTTTTACGCTTTCTTTTAGTTGTTATTCGGACACCAACCAAGTCTGACTTCAGCGTTTCCTCTGTACGTGTCATTCTTGGAGTCTGTACTAGACCGAGCTCTCCAGCGCTGTATACATTTCTTTATACTGGGATTCAATTTCAGAGGAGTCGATCAGTTGTCCCATTTATGTCGACTACTCTACCATTGATTTCATTGCTTACGACTGAACGCCGGTCGAGATTACCTGTGAATAATGTTCAGACTACCCGATAGTTTCGAAACGACATAATAAAAGAACACCTACTTTCCATAATTTATTGAAATACTAGTATCGAGAGAGAATAATTTTCAGATGACATTCATCTTGCTTCATAATAGCTGGCCAAAATGCCTGGTAAAATGTATCCGTTAATTAGGAAAACAAGCAGCCAGTTGAAATCGCAGGTTGCTAGGCTGAATAGCGGCGCCTATTTTTCCTTAAAAATTATAACGTCTTCAGAAGTTGGAGGAAGATTTAGTTATTAAAAGACTCCTGCTGAACGAAACGCAAAGTTTGATTGGTTCAAACTCATTTTGTTCATAACGGTCTGTTTTCTCATGAGAAGCGGTGCTGACCTGAATCACCCAAAATGCCTGTGCCACAAACAAATGGTGAAGTTTTGTCCGCCCTGTAGCACGAGCCGGTCAACAATACCAGACGCAAACGTTTCTCATCTGCAGCAGCATTCGCATCCTCATGTGAGAGCCACCAGGTTGGGCTAATCACTTTTGATGCAGTACGTGATGATCTAACCACAATAAACCCCACTTGATCTCTGTTCTCCTATCAATATTATTCCAACCGATACCATCAACGAAAGTCATTTGAGATAGTTGAAACACTGATTGGTACAACTGGCGGGTAGTTTCAGGTTTCCTTGAATTCATTAAAAAACATTTTAAATGAAGCCACTTCACTTCTTGAACAAATATGTACCAAAATTGGCACGGATATTTTCTTTACCCTGGAAGAGGAAAGTTGAGATACACGTGGTGAACAACTTGAAATTCTAAGCAAGTTTTTTGGTTGTGAATGAATCTGCATGAATTGGGCATGCACACAGGAACGTCGAAAATTGGCCGTGAAATAAACTGTTCGGCATCAGGAGTTTCTGTCTAATTGGGAAAGATTGAAACTATTACAAGTCCGTGTGCTCAAGGTAGTATTCTGCTACATGACTGAAAGTCTCGGCGCAATTCTGTCTAAAGCATCTTCCACGATTTTCATTATTGGTCCCGGTTTCTTATGCTATCAAAGTGTACCCCCAAGTTAAAAAACAGTCTAACTGCAAACTGGCAGCACAGTTTCAGGTAACTTGATCGGGGCAAGTCCTTAGTGAATGCTATCGATGTATCTTTCACATGCATGATGCAAGAATTCCGTTACAATGGTCATGTCGGTGGTATTTCACTGATACAATCTATCATCGCTTTCTTGCGATCATTAAACTCAAAACCCCTGTGAATTAATTACTTCTGTGGGATTCTACATAATTAACCTGTTTTGGAATTTTTAACCTGTGGAGCAACAAGACAATGCGCTGCCCTCGATAGAAAACCACAACTACATCCACAGTGGTTCCAACCTTCAGTTCGTTACAGTCTTCCTCCAAATATGGATCAGTTAGAACATTTTTTGCTGAAACGCAAAGTACCTGTACGGATGACGAAAAAATGAGTGATTATTGTTAAACATATTGCAGGTCAATGGAAATCCAAAGGAATTTGTTTCAATCCCAACCAGAAAAACGTGAGAATAAATAGATGTACGTTTGAAAAGAAGATGGATTTTATCAAACAAAATTCTGTGAAAAACCATGTATCTACCTGCAGCGTTATCAACTTACATCCTTTCTGCACGCCAAAAAGTGTCGTAGTAAACTTGATTGTTGGTTTGACTAACAAAAGGTGTGTGAGTCTGATACTTGTATCTCACGCACGACGACAGAGTCTGACAAATGTGATCGGTAACTGCGTTAGTGTACAGCTTAAGATAACTACCCAACTTACGACATATAAGTAGTTGAACCA
Source organism: Paragonimus heterotremus (assembly GCA_013368495.1). Lineage (NCBI taxonomy): Eukaryota > Metazoa > Platyhelminthes > Trematoda > Plagiorchiida > Troglotrematidae > Paragonimus > Paragonimus heterotremus. The sequence goes on from LUCH01000148.1 coordinate 100,119, forward strand.
ACAGTCTAACTTCAAACACGACCCCATCCTGTCCTCAGGGCAAGTCAAAATTAGCAACCCGATCAGTCAGGTCACTGTATTGTTAAGTAGTTTATACAACTGTATATTCCAACCAAACTGTCACATTCGGTGATGGACAGGTGATCAATATTGTTGGACTAAATTTTTTTGAGGAGGACATTTAGACGCCACATACAATCCGTTCAATCATCGTGTTTTGCATCTGTTTTTGACGAAATAACTGAAACCATTAACAATCCACAGCATTTGTCCTTTCACCGTTCTAGACAATAGTGACGTTATGCAGTTAGCCACTGTGGTCACCGACCAGCAGTCTGATGGTGGAAGTCAACATTTCAATGTCAGTTTCTAAGTTGGCATACAAAAGAGGAGGCAATTGATAAACTGCATTGTTGTGGCTAACCTTAACAGGCTGCATAGTAACCGAAAGCTTCAACTATTATCTGAAGTAATTTGGCCATTGGTCAGATAAGGACATGAGCTTACTAATCCACTATTCATGTGTTTTGAGTTAGAGAAAATACGTTCCATCAGTTAATTCGTGTTGAGTAGTAGGTGAGTAAAATTGTTATGACCCTGTTTCAAGTTTAATTGCCAAAGCAACAGTACAGTCAGGTGTCCACGCATGTAATTATCACTTTGATGGCAGTTGCGTGTGGAGCCTATTTCAGTAATGATTTATTTGTCCTGTAAACGGATGGATTGGTATCCAGCGTACTAAATTCTCTACTATCTTATATTAACTGGAAAGTGTTGAAACTAGCAAAACGTCGGTAAATGCTTTTGAAAAAAGCAGTATTTCTTTCGTTTTATATTCAGTGTCAATAACACATTGGTTGAACAACCAACACAACGGCCTGCTACTTCCTTCAGCAGAATATTTATTCCAGCCATTCGGAATATTTCATTCACCCATTTCTCGGTGTTCATTATGTAGAAATGTTGGCTCATCCACACCTAGATTGTGATGATGTACTTGTTGATGCGTGATTGTTCATCGATGTGCATGGGACCTGCAAACTGGTCTTTGCTCAAACTAACCAGAAAATATTGCTTAGCATATATCGGGAAAAGCGAAAGTACAGCGAAGAATTTGTATGTCATAGAGCTCACTAAAACCACCATAGACCAGTCTCTGTGAATTCCCAGCCAATCGTTAGCCAACGACCGTCACTTCTGTTGAATGTAGTGACGGCCGCTTAAGTAATCCAATTCCGTGTGAGCAGAAAGCACCCGGTTAGTCGTCCCCACTGCTTTGATTATTAGCCGACGTTAGACTGGTGCCCATGTTGCTAGCACAAGCAGGAATTGAGTATTTAATAGTGTGAACATCCAAACATACACATGGCGGGTATTATTTCAGAATTTTGAATTGTGATAGCCCGATAAGTTCGTGTAGTAGGTATTTTTGCTCTCGTTTGTGTTCTAGAACATAGGTATCAATAATTTATGGAGTAACACGCGCAACAAAATTATTTAACATTGAGCCACTTATCGACAGCTATCACCTGACTAATAGGAAATTACGTTGTGCCACAAAATACTCATATCCTAATTAAACATTCTGTTTATGCACACGTCACAAATCGCAGTTTCGATTTTGCCCTGAGACAGCTTGCATAAGTTTATCAGAAGGAAAAACTGGTTCAACGAGTAATCTGCTTCCAGTTATTCAACAACTTATTCGTTCACCGTATATGATCGTGGTCGCAATGTCAACAAAATCAAGGGCGGTTTTGCCAAATAATAACTCCGAACGGTTTGGATTCAGAGGACATTTTGACCCCCGAAATTTGTCCAGGAGGTAACAGTAGGCCCGGAAAAATGTCATACTGGTCTAAAATATTGTGGATTACTTACCCAAATTCCGATCGATTCCTCGTTAGGTAGAAAACGAAACTGAACTTCTGTGAATTGACAGCGAGAGACAAATAACTTGGTGAGGTCTCACCTCAAGGCAGCCAGATGGTTAGGTATCTGATTCATAAAGCGTTTGGCCGTCCGGCCATAGCTCCCTGCTTCACGGGGACACTAAGAATAACAAACACAAAAAGAAGTAGCATATTTCAGGAGCACATCACTGAGTTGCGCGTAATCGACCAAGTTGGCTATGGATTCGCAGTTGTGCAACACACCGTCTTTCTTTTCAAATGTGTTACGCAGTTTGAAGATCGCCATTTCTGTAAAAGCTTCGAAGTTGCAGGCAAACGTTATGGAAATCAGCTTCTTTCCCGCCGGTGAGGGTTTGATGTTCGGTATTGCAATTCCGTATGTCTAACAATACAAGTTGTTGGTTAGAGGTTCACTGCCAGTGTTCGTCTTAAAACTGCTATTTTCTCCTCACTCGTGTCATTGGTACATACCTTCAAGCTAAGGAAGAACTTTCATTTTTGTCTGGAACGAACTTGATCAAAAGTGCGTAAGCTGGCCGCCCTAAATTTTCTTATTGTGTGTACATCTCTGAACCGATCCGTCTGTACGGTGATCAAGTACACTCACAAAGATAATCAACGGCTTCTACAATTAGACACTTGAAAATTACCTCTGATCTCATTTTCTTGACAAATCTGACGATAGAAACTATTACGTAATTGATGATGAATAACCGAAAACAGACTGTTCGCTAAACCATATTAAGTTGTTGGTTTCAATAAATTTTCCACCCCGTTAGATTACCTCACAATTACTTACGTTCGCTCTGGTCGTTTAACTTTTCACCTGTACTGTTCTTTCGTTCCCTCTTAGACGGTGTTGCACTATGGGACAAGCCTTTAAAATTCGTGGTCAGGCATGTGTGTATCTTCAAGCCACTCCCATTAATCTTATCTGATAGCATAAAATCAGGTAACCAAAATGATTCCGAGACAAACGACTAACCTTCCCCCATGAACCACCATAAGTTTGTTTATAAATGTGTGGCAAGAATCATTGACGGGCTGTTACGTATACTCCTTTCGTGATCTTTTGAGCAGCTAAACATAATCTGACTTGTTTACTCGGGTTCCCAGAAGTTGTTGGTCAGTTGAGTCTGTAACAAAACAAAACCTCTTCTTAGTTGCAGCTTGAAGTGTACAATATAGATACGTGTCGTTTCTACGTTAGTTCAACGATTTTGAATCATTTTTCCTTTGACTGCTGAATACTTTAAGGTTACACTAGCCGGAAATCCAGTTCTCCCGCTGAATATGGCAACTTAAAATGACTTAACTTGTCTTAAACGTGCCAAAGGGTTGTCATTCTACTTAACTTTTATCTCAGTTATGTATTTGCGTGACTTTCAACTTAAGCATATGAGAATGGTTCTTGTAAGATCAATCCCTTCCTTTTTTAATATATTTGATCTAAGTCGTCGTCTTTTGTATCTGCACCGCTAGAAATAGGCAGTACATACAAACAGTATTTCGTTGTGTTTGTCATGTCAGCGATCAGATGACAACGTGGGAAAAATCACTTATTACATCTGACCACGAATTCACATCGGACTGAACTGCCTTTTATCCCGAGTTAAAAATGAATTCTACCTCGTACCTTTGTCAATTTCAAATTCGTAATAGATTTCAGGTAAGTTTTAAATATTTGTTTGATGATGGATTGCCAAATTTTTATTAAATACAATTAGAAATCTGGTGATTATATTCGATGAAAGCAAACTGCGAGTGATTGATGTGGATTCGTTGTTTGAACATTAACAAGCACCAATGAACTGTGAATAAAACCCACCTGCATTCGACTGTCGTTTTCAAATCCAAACAGGCTTGCTAGTCAGTTTCTTTCGAGCTCTTGAGTCTTGCATAAATTCCTTTCTGAACCAGGACCCAAGATTACAAGGAAAATCTGATTCGAACCTAGCAGCATTGAGCTCTCTTTAGGCACAACCGAATCACTACACTTAAAGATTCGAACACACTTTTTCCAATTGGTACTCAGGTTGCCGGCTGTTTTCAACTATTTCAAATTATGCTCACCAATAAACGGATTATTAAACCACGTTACTGGCTTCTGTAAATTCAACTCGATGAGAAGTCTTAATCTTAAAGTCATCGACAGAAGTTGACAGCCCATTTGCTGTGCCTTCTCAAGACGTGACCTGGCAACGTCAGTATTACCCACAAGTGACAGTGTCACTGTTTAGAAACGAAAACCGTTCGCGTCAAATGGGAGACCAGCGGAACAGTTTTTAATAAAGTCGCTTCATAAGTACTACGACTGCAGCCTCACCATCGATCACGGCAAACATATGCGCTACGGACCAGTTCTAATAAGGGTTAAACTCGAGTATGATATTTTCAGACAGGGAAGTCAGAAGCAGCTTTTGCATACTTCATCACATCTAACCAGGCACATACTACAGTCTGCAGGATTACACACAAATTTCAGTTGTGACTGAGAAATAAAATGAAATATTAATAGACGCATAGGCACACAAGTGAACTAAGTTTGCGCAGTTTGCAATGTGTTCCTGAAGAGTTGAAGCAAAATTTACTGGAGCGGTACATTGTCAGGAAACCACTTCTGCATCCGTTGTTCAACATTGTTAACGGAACACTTAGTTACATGCTCATAATGCACCATTTATAAAGAAGCCGGAGGAAATGTTTACGTGAAAGGACTGGCTGTTATCAAATTCAGTCAAAACAGAAAGAAAACGTATATCGCAAGCTGTTAACATTTCAATTTACTCTGTCCAACTGTTGCGTTAAGAATAAGTAGGTCAATAAGAATGTCTGTTGTCGTCAGAATGGAAAATACCATCCCTTCAAGCTTTGCTGGATTAAATATGGAAGACCCTAATTTTATTCACACTTCTCAGTGTAAATAGGCATGAAATAAAAATATAATCTGTACGTAGATAAGGCAGTGCTTACTGAACCAGAGATCTAGTAGAAAAAAAAGGTTGGGTCGTTTATCAACACAACATTCGTTTATTCGAATAAACACTAACGACAGATCTAGCATGCGAGTGTTGGTTTGAGAATGAGCATCATAAAGATTATCAGTCACTAATCTATGAGTTTTGGTCGCGACCAATATAAACACAAACCTGTGGAGTCTATTAAGAAGGAAATGGGAACGAACAACGTACACAACAAGAATATTAGCATAAAACCCCAATAAAATATCCACTTTTTGGCAAGATCATTATTCCACGTGTTAGCCAACCAGTCTAGCAAAGCCATTCAGCACATCTGGTAATCTACCACTGATAAGTCAACTTATGATAAAGAATGGAAGTTTCCGACCCTGTCACTTCCAGTCATGCACGGCAAGAATAGGTCAACTAGATGACTGCCGATATTACAGAAATAAATGAACTATACCTATAGAACAATGAATGATTTACAGAAACGCGACATTCGCTAAAAAGGTTTGTAAACTGGTAGTGTGAATAACCTCCAACTGTAATGTTCACCAGCGGTTTGATTGTGGTTTGGTTCACAAACACTTCTACCTGTGGTAAGAAATGATAGTGTCTAAAGTTGACGAATACAACGGTTTGAAAATACTCAGCGTACTAACTAGATAACTATCTATAAGGCCTTTGAACTTCACACAATAATTGCAATATGTTGATTACCACCTGCGTACTATCAGCAGAAAGCAGACCTGAAAACGGTGCTGCAAATGAATGCCGCCAGAATTATTACGAATATGAGCATGCAATGTTGAAACGATTTTTCAAATAGTTCGTACAAAATTAAATTAATCACCTTATTGTAACATTTACATGTTACACTGGACATAATTGTCTAACTGTTGTCACCATAACGGAATTGTACACTCTCAGATCCGTATCTCGTCCTGGCTCTAGTGCTAACACAGTAGGCTAACTGGTACATGAAACCATTATTCAGTTCTGTACGGCAAACATCCCAAGGCTTAAACGATGCACACACTTTTACTGATCATAGAAGGAAGTAATAACAAACATGTAGCTAATTATGGACGATCGCATCAGTAGCAGTGACCACAAACGACAGAGACCTTTGTTGACAATTACGTACGTAAGCATCAAGTTTTATATCCTCGCTCGACAGTCGACATGGGTTTGCAAGCGACATTCTTTGCACTAGCAAATAATCCACTGTGGAAGCAAGATAAACAAAGGTGTTGAATTAGAGTATTTACTGATTATCACTAGGAAACGTTGGCTAAGACTTTGACATAATATTTTGCAAGTGGCCGTCTAGGAATAGTTTACTCAGTTACCAACTTTAACGGCTAACCAATGTTTTTAATACCGATACTTTAATGCCAAATGTAACGGTACCTATTCTGACTGGCACCATGTAATTAGGTGTGCAAGTGACACGGAAAGTTGGCCTAAAACGTGACAGTAACGCAGAAAATGAAGAGTAATTTTGATGTTCTAAACTGTCTGATTCCAGGTGGCCAACTCTCGCACGAAAAAGACTGCATGCAAACCAATACATTTGTCATTCTGACTGTAGTGAATGTCCTCTCGAATGCAGTAGTTGTGTGCCACTATCAAATAAGGGGACATGAAAACGAATCGGTTAGGTGACCTTAGCTTTTCTGATTGTTTATCAGTATTTATATAAGTTGAACATCACCCTCAATTGATCACAGCCGTCGCAATTTCGTAGACTTTCCAATCGGCCTCTTCCGAAAAGAAGCACTAGACTCGAGTTTCGCTCTCATTAGGGCTCGTCAGTAATGTATATCCTTGCCAATGCCGAGACTAGAACCACGGTTACGCTGTTCATGAGCAGGCAACCGTGTTTACCACTGCGCCAATGAATTTACATTAGGCACGATTGAATTATCATATGTGAACACTCAACCACTTTTGCTTGTGAGTAATGATCAGGTTGGCCGATCGTCTCGAGAGTAGACACAGTTGTTCGAAAAAGTTGTCCATATTGGTGCAGTTTTCCACCCACTAATGACGTAGAGAAAAAAACTGTACTTCGAAATGTAAGACCTTTTAATAACCTCACCAACACATAGTAGGTGCATTTTCGCCCATCCCAATCGGCACCTGAAGAAAAGTTAGCCGACACCAACGAATAAATTTAGTTGTTCAGTTTGCAGCAACTCTCAAGTGTGTCCGATAAACTCACTACATTTACAGTGTCCGTTGTAACGGCACCATAGGTTAACAACTAACACACGCACACGCACATGTTTAAGGTATTAAGCCGAGTTTGTTGACCTCTTGGTCGGCAGCATCATAGTGTATGAATGAAGGTACGCTCGACCACTCAGTTTCAAGTGGCCCATTGCCGTTTATTCGTTATGTGTTACACGTCTTCGACAAACCATGGTTGGGTTTTGCCCTTTATTCTATCTTCCACGCATCCAAACTCAATGCTGCTGGTATTCTGACATTTTGAAACGTTTACTTTGTGCTCACTTCTTTTTAAAGTTTCCGATGCAGGCACAAGTTTCTTCTAAATTTACACAAGAAAGCTCACCTTTGTTTGTGCAATTGGCTACCGTGCACAGCACAGTTTACCATCTGGCGTCTTGTTCTAGTATATACGAAACTTTGGGCAACAGCCGAAAAAAGAGGATTTGTATGGACTGTCGTTTTTATTTCCTGATATCTTCAATTAACCCTGTAGAGTAATTTGACAAAAACCGATAACTGATATTATGTCCGAGGTCCAACTGTAACGCTCCTGTTGAAAGTTACGCTCAATAAACCACTGCTCTGGTGGGCCGAAATCTAATCAGGTAGCATAATGGAAAAACAATTGGGGCATAATTTGCGGCCGATTTCAAAATTCATCACCAGTGTGCGTAGACAATTTTTTCCAATATATTCATCTAAACTTCACCCACATGAACACTTTACACGACACAATCGGCAAAAATATATGTTGATATCTGGAGCATCTTTACACGATTACAGGTTTCACGCTGCAAAATCGGACTGCGCACATATGTCGCAAACAATAGCTGTTTTCTTTGTGGATTTATCTAGGTTTGCATTATGCTCAGGTTTTGTTATAGTTGAAGTAATTGTTTAAAAATGCAAACGTAATTGGCGCGTATATTCAACAGCAAACTAACCCCTTATTGATGAATAGCCAAAAAATTGGTTACTACTGCAACATACTAGCGTCCGTTTCTACTGTGATTGTCAGTTACACCTGTGGACCAACTTTAGGGTGACGTGGAGACAGCGGGGCACAGCATTCTTCTGAGATAAAGTTTTTAGCCCTGCGAAAGTAAACAACACAAACATGTATGAGACAGAAGCTCATTAAGTCATGCACACGACTTACACAAAAGAAAACTGAAACGGCGTCAACAACACAGAAGCATGCTCTGTTACGCAATTCAAATTTAACCCGTGCGCGCTTGCTGGTTTCGACTGCACGTTACAATTCTATGTTGAACAGTATTTGTATCTGATCGTGACTTTTAGACTGAAACAGACAAATTTATAAAGAAAACGAGCCTACTTTATTCAGTATTTTGTGTTATATTTTCCGGAAAACCAAAGCTTACCCCCTTCTGAACTTTCATTGAATTTGAGGATTAGGATTATGTTTTAAACAATTAGTACATCTGTACACAATTTACAGGAAGAAAGCAACTTATACTGTGACAGTTATGTTGCAGAGTTGTGGTAGCTAATTAGATTTTATTGCCCGACTGTCATGTTGAGTAGGACAACATGATATACTTGTGTGGTATCTAGCTTTGAAAAGCCACTTGATTTTATTTAGAACTCTCTCATTTCTGGAATATTTCATGCAGCTCACCATCGATAGGACACTCCCTGGTTGCCATTTTTGTCGTTGTGTAACTTTATCGGGTAGGGGTAGTCCGACTTGAGCTCATACAGTCAGCCGGTTGCGTTCTAAATCGAGGCTCTTTTCCATTCGGCTATCGGATCATTGATTACTGGTTAGGACAGGATGATCAATATAAATGATGTGTAATTTGTACAAAACCAGTCAGTGAGGATGGACACAGTCCACCTCTAATCGTCAATTTGCACAGGCTACGGTCATAACTGCATAAAATGTTAACTATAAAATACTTCATGCCACTTTCGACGATCACCCAACAATCAGGTTAGTTTTCGTTCGAATGCACTGGATGAGGCTAGTCGGGAAAGGAATCAATCATAAAATCTTTTTAATTTTTAAACCGAAACGCAAATGATCTCCTACAGCATTTTCACGCATTCTGGTCTTTCACGGGAACTTAATATACAAGACTGGTATGAAAAAGTTTATAAGACTTATTTTTGAGGCAATCATTTGAATAAGTGAAACCAGTGAGAAGTTCACTTCATGTGATTAACTTTGCTTAAATGACCTCGAGTTTGTTTATATGTATAAAAATAATAGGCGGTTTGTTAGAAATGATAATTCAAAGTGATTGTGCTGCGAAACGTCCGGGTTGTAATTCGATTGGAGCCAACTGAATAAGCAATATGCCAAAATGTAGTAAGCACTTTACTAGCTAAACTGTGGAGCCAAGCAACCGAGTCTTTTTGAGCTTATTAAACCTGGCAGGCTACACACAACTTCAGTGCACAGCAGTGACACTGGCCAGCTCGGCTCAAGATAGTTCAGAGATCCTGCTTGGGCAAACAAATGTTCAGAATGTTTGGTAAGTTTCTTAAAACACAGCAATTTCGGTGAACAGCCGAGTCAGAATGTGAAATTCAAGCTCCCGGCGTAGATTCGTGGCTGAGCCAACAGAGAACTCGTTACGCTTAGGCATACGTTATCTGTTGTTAATTTGAGTCCGGCATGAACACAAATTATTTCTAATTGAATAGCTCCATATTTATCTGTTTTAGTGGGTTCTGAGCTCTTTCCGCTTACTTGAGTTCCCCTTTATATGTTACATTTGCAACCGCTGTATAAACTGATTTTTGCTAAACGTGACAATGTCTAAGTTAACCGATATGCTTACAGTACGGTCACGCCTATTTGATCTGCTGCCCTCTCCATAGGTTCTACATAAGAAATGCATGGGTGTACCACACCTCAAAGGTGGTACATTTCACTATTCGTAATCAATGCAGGAAGATTGTAACAACTGATTTTTTGTTATACTCCGGATGTTTAGTAGTACAGTGATGCAGCATTTAAACTGATAGACTTTTAGATGCGCTGAAACGTTTCGGTTTACCGAAAATCCGCTTCCTGCTCGGCCATTCTGTTTATGGGCAGATTTGGTAGAATGCACTTATCTCGGTAAGATACAAGTGTAGCATGAAGAACAGTTTTACACATGAAATAAGTTACTCATTGCATTCTCAGAACCCGAAAAGCTTAACACATCTGGATTTTTGAAGTGATTCACTTTTAAATTATGGTGTTAGCCCTTGAGACCCACAACTAGTAACTATGCTAATTAGCCTAAAGACAGAGTTCCCAGTTCTGAAGCATACTACATTAGGTTATGAACCAGTACAACAAATATGCTCTATTGTCATAAACTTATCATTCCCATTTCATTTTCAGTACTGAAGGCTGACATCAGTCATTTTTAGAGTTCAGTAGGGCAAGCTTGTTTGACACACAATGTTTATTGCAAGTCTTAGTAGACGAAGCATTTGATAATTACTTGACAACACATCCCGTTTATATTATTTTTGTAAATAATATTTTTACAGTAGCTGGATTCACCTTGAAGGAAGTCTTTTTATAAGGTGTTATTTTAACAAAACTGGACAAAATATTCGGTTGTAAAATTGACAAATTTTGTCACAATTCCTGTCACATGTGAACCTAAAAAATTAGTAGACATTCAGTGTTCGTTGCATCTCTGTCGAAGTTTAAGCGAACTAAACAATATATTATGCACACTGAACATAATGTGTTTTACTTCCGCATTATGATTACTAAGCATCCTATGTTCATTCTTCTCACCGGAAGAACTATCGTTATGTATATCCACTATACATTGCCCGATTTCTATCTTTTCTTACTTTTAGTAAACGACTTTTGACCGGATGCTGAACTCACTGAGGCTGTAAGCTTTTTGTAAAAATTTCCGAAAACTTTCAGCTGCGTTCAGCCAACCCGTGTACATGTTATGGTGCATTTTAGAGCCTATTCACTCAAACAGTTTGCTAGCCAGTATGTCACGTTGTTCACACACCGCATATTCTTTCACGCAAGACATATGGGCAGAATCCGTGAATTAGCTTTTAACATCTGAGCTGTTCTCATCGGCAATTAGTTGCCTGAGGGTCGTTCTCCGTCAACAAGCTTATAGATTGGTTTATACAGAGTCTTATGTGTAGAATGCATGACCATGATGAGTGGTTTCACGTGGTACAGCTGTTCTCTGGTCAATCAATAGAATCAACGCGAACAGATATGAATTAATACGCATGTTCACAAACTGTACTTCCAATGTTGTACAGAAAGTCTAGATACGTCTGTGTTAAGCATATTAAATACTGAACGTAAAAAAGCTGCGATATAATGATTTTCAGACTCAGAATTTTACACAAGGTTTGGTTTTATATTTTCAGTTAGATTCCATAAAAGTAAGGCAAGTTCAACAAAAGATATAAACTCCACCACAGAAATTGTGTTATCAACGAACATGAATAGATAGGATGAACTGAACGATAACACATAGCAGAGTGGGGCGTACATTGGAAGACCCAATAATGCTAGCGGAATAAATATCCGGATAGGTATTTTATTATAAGTGAAGACAGAGGAACCTAATGCATGCAAGTCACTTCAGTTATCCTACACCGGGACTCTGGTGCTGGTGGCCACACCTGGAGGTAACATTGGAGAACGGATCATCCCTACCATTCGGATCACTAACTCGCTCCGTCGCGCCTAACTACGTCCTGTCTCATTCCGAATGTTGATATGAGTGTAGTGGTTTTATTCACAAGTGTTCCTAACCTTGAGTGAACAATGGCTGCTAAACAATAGGATAATAACTGATGAGTGAGTCAGAGTCTTTACTTCTGGGGCGCCAATTAAATTTTAAGTAGGGTGTATAAGATCCATTCTTTGTAAATTTTCTAAAAAAATCTCATTTTAGATGAGACCCGACTGTGAAAAATGAGGGCTTTGGTTGGATTCGAATCACTGATACATTTTCTATGTTCAACAGTGGCGTTGGTGGATTCCAGCGTGAACTGTTCGGGAACTCCCGCCCGGACAGTCGATCCCTGGCTCATTTGGTAGATTCCATATGAAACAGTGGGACGGGTGGGTAACCGAGTCCAAATGTGAAATTTCCGAGCTCCTGGCGTGGCTTTGTAACTCAGTTGGTAGAGCGCTTCCCGCGTTGAGGCATGGTGTTTCTGTCGCTGGTTCGAATCCAGAAGGAACTCTGACTTTTCAAATTCGGGTCTCACTTAAAATCATCCATCTGCCAGAATGCTCATTAGAAATCCTATTTTATTAACCCACTCAACCAAAACGGCAATAAAGTGTATTACAAGATGATGTCATTTCTTACTTATCACAAAGGGTTACAAATTGGATTTGTTCGATAAATAGGTTTATTTACTGCTCATAATTAATACGTTTTCTATACAACGCATGTGGTGTTGTATCTTTCAGCTTTTTGGGGATGCCGACAGTCTGGCGACACCGCTCCAGTCAACGATGCCTGTATGAACGCTAGTGAGCCCGAAACGTACTTTGCGAGAACTTGTGCCTGATTTTGATTCGGAGGGAAATTTCCCGAAACACGCTGGGTCATTGCATCAAATAACCACTTAGAGCCATGTTCCGATTTCTTCTGTCTTACATACATTGACGCAAATGTAAGTTAACAGTAACATAGTGCTATAAACATAAGCACGGCTATTCTGCCAGATTACAAAAACAATATTAGTTTACTGTAGTAACCAGGAGATAAATGTGCGTTAAAGTAGATCACAATTTCTGAATTACGTCTCTAAGTAACTAATCGTTTCCGCATTGCACTATTAGTGATGTTAACCACTCAGGACTGCAATTCTGACCATCAGTGGATTACCTTCGTTGTGAAATCAATTTTCGAGATGGGAATTAATGGCACTGTTTTAACAGAAACTTTCATTCATAAATGACCGATGCCGAAAACCTGCCTTGTCCTATGCTTAACTAGACACACTGGACAAGACATAGATTATGGAGTGAGATAAAAAAGTTTTTCATTTCACGCCGAGTTGCGATAGACAAAACAATGACATTCATCAGGCGAATTGCTCAGAGTGACAAAATATTTTCCACGTTAAGTGTTTTCCATACTTTGGATTGCAGTCAACTGGACATTTTGTTCTAAATTTTATGTTGGTCTACAGAACAGCAGATGAAAAACTATTGATCGGTCGAAATTTACGCAGCTGTTTCTCAACGAATCACCCCCACAGTTAAGGAGACGTTTCCCAGTGGCCAATATTTGTTCGTCGTTCACTGTCAGATAACAAAATCTTTATACGCCATGATCAAGTTGTCAGATAACACACAAAGCATTTCACGGTAAATGCTGGCATACATCCGTATCACAGATCGCAGTGTTTTTAGCCATATATGTGAATAGAGTAATTATACCCAAAATAGTTAGGAACCTGTACTGGAAGTTTGATGGATGACATCATTGTTGCTTACTCAGTGGAACCATGTCACGACAATGGCTCGATGAGTACGTTTTTGACATTAACGGAGGTTTGGTCCACAAAGCGACAGTAGTAGTTGGGCTTGCTGTTTCACTCGCCAGTATGAGTGAAGCCATGGTCCACGATTTCGTGAACTAACAAACCAATCAAACTCCTCATCGGTAGCAGACAATTCTGTAGTCAGTAAAACGAATAAGGAGTACACTGTAAATACTATCTCAGTGATGGAAATGTTTTTTGGTTTATTGGTGCATTCTGAATTGGTACATATTCAGAACACTGAGTTCGCTCAATCCATTTGATCAAAAGAAGAAGACATACATTGCCAGATATTAATATTTTGATTCACTCTTATCGATCTCCAGCCAACAAATGTTATACAGACTGCGTATAGCAACGCACCTACCCAGCTACCCAACTGCGCATTTTGCTAAGCCCCACGGGTTTGACTCTTCATAGAGGTGGTACACACACACAGTCGATCGGTCTGTCTCTTACGTAATATAACAGTTCAGTTGCAATTGCAGTGAAGTTTAAATAAGCAGGACAGGTCTGCGTTTGCGCCAGCTTATGGTGGAAGACATTCCTAAGCGGTTATTAACTGCATTCTCGAAAAACGACCTTCTGACTGTAACAAGCTCAAAGACCCCGGCCCCACCGATCCCCAAACACATCCGAGCAACAGGTAACCTAGTTGACCCTGTCAAATCGTTCAAGATATTGTTACATAATCGCAAACCGAAACTGTTAGCGATTAGCGAGGCAATGCTAGTCGAACAAATTCGGCCAGTTTTGTGTACACGGAAGACGCTGACGCAATCAGTCTCCTCACCGTAACACGGACTTCTGCACCCATCTAAGTAGATGTTCCTTCATTCTGGAGCTCAGGCATCTCTCGGGTCTGCCTATGTAACTTTCTCCTCAGTTACGTACAAATTGGTAAATTCAATATGAAGTGGCACCGATGGGCTGGTCTCCTTCGACTGAAGACACCAGTAACTTCAGAGTCCGAGCGATTACACGGAGTTCAGCTGCATTAAAAGTTTGCTTAAACGAGTTCCTCAACCGTTGCGTT
>LUCH01000148.1:119753-131276 GCA_013368495.1 Paragonimus heterotremus
CTGTGTTTACCGTTTTGTTTGTTCCTGTGGAACAACCTACATAGGCCGCACAACAAGGCGACTAACTGAACGCATGCGGAAGCATCATCCGACGTGGTTAGCTAGGGGATCGATGAAGACTTGCTCATCGGCTGTCGTTGCACACTTAGTCGAATCGAACCATGTAATCAACCCGGCCGATTCGTTCAAACCGATCTATCGAGTCTGCGGAGTACAACCGAAGTGGGTCAAAGGTCGTTTATTAGCCATCGCAGAAGCCATAGCAAATTGATTACACTCACCCCCGTTATGTTCACAAAAACGTATTGTCAACTCACTGAACCTCACGTGGTCATGTATCAATAAGCCGGATCGATCTGTTACGTAGGGGCATCTATCTCCCAAAACATTTGATGAGTCTGACTAACTTGACATTAATAATTACCATCCCTTACCCTATTGATGTACTACCGCTGTCGAACCCATATAAATGTGTTGTATTTAGCCTTATGATGAAACACTGAAAACGAGCTTGTTTGCTACGCGCTTCTCATGACTAAACCGGGCATATTCACGGTAATTACATTTTCGATTTTTGGAGACCAATATATATATGGGCACGTAGGAAACCTATATGTTGTCTTGCTTCGTTTGTGTAATTTAAACTGCCCAAACTATTTACGTTTTTCCAACCAGCATCCATATTAGATTTCATGAGCAACAGTATGAGTGAGTGCAATCAAATACCAATGAAGTTCAATTCAAATTTATTAAAATATAGTGCTTCAAATGAACTGCTGTACGAATGGTTGATTTTCAGGTTGGTAGGCTTATTTTCATCCGTCAGGTGAAACAGACGTAAATTACAACCCAAATTCACACGTTTATAATCCATTGAAACATGAAACGCGGGAATGTTCACTGTTCAAACAAACGCACATTTTGTTTAAGCCCTTGAAATTTTATTAAACAAAATACCCATCATTTACACCTTTTCTGCAACTAGCCGAATGAATCGTAATTAATATGGCATTTGTTGCTTCGTAGTTTCAAAAAATAACAACTATTTTTAATAAAATAACGAAATAACAAGTTTGGATTCACCAGAAATAAAGCCCTGTTCATAAAATTACTGATTTACCAATAAATGAAGTGTGGGTGAATAATTGCTGACATTTATTGAACTAGGTCCGGAAGATTTACACTCAGTGACTGTTTTTGGAATTGGTTACTAAGTAAAGATTTTGCTCTTAGCAATGCAAAAGTCGAAAAATCATTTCAGGAACACTCCACGACCTCGTCAAAATAAGTCTTGACGAAAGTTGTCAATCATTCTTCATTGTATGATGTTAAAGTAATCGGCTATGGATTGACCGGTGCCAAGCAGACTGACAGGAATTTTCTCATACAAAGCAACCGACATACTTGAAGCGATGCACAAAACTAATCAAGACCTACTCATTACAAATCGCCGGAATAACACCAACAGTATATTTTACAGAATCAGTCACCAAGCATGCCTGTTCGTTTACATAATCGTACAGTACATTTTTCAGGAATACAAATGTATTTACAAAAGATGCTGCGTACGATGGAAATATTTATGTTTGTATTACCTAAAAAAGTGTGATAATCTCAATCGCGAAGTAAACTATAAGATTTTTGTATATTGTTCAACTGCACAGTACGCAAAGGTTAGTCGTTTGATTTGTTTTCTGAAGGGAACACCCTTAGGTCTTTTCATCACAAGTGAGGAATACAGATAGCCGTTAAATTTTGCCAGAGTTAGGGTTTGTCAGTAACACACCCAATTCCAGTTCCAACTCGCATCTAGTTGGAGGTAAGTTTGTTGCGCCGGACCAATCAAGTTAGGCACGATCGAAGTGTCTCACCTGCAAACACAATTAAACTCTCCTTGAAGGGAGTCGATATTGGGTTCAGTGCGTCTACTTCGAAAAGACTGTTCAAAATGTTTAGTCGATGCGGAGGCTGCAATTAAGTGAGGATAGTGACTGAAGTAATCGGATCCGATTCCCGTCAACTTGAAATTAGGAGTGTTTCCATACGGGCTATAAGCAGTCAAATTTGCAGAACCCCGATTTTCACATACGGAGTTTTGTAATATCTAAAGTAAATAAAGTTTCCATGTTAAATAGTTCAGATGTTTCATCTTCATCTATTTCTACTATCATGACTCTTCCATATCTTCCGTTTCTGAGTTAAGATTGAAACGTCATTCTCGTGGTCGCAGCCAAGTTACCAAAGCCTAACTTGCACATACTGCTCACAAGTACTGCTCGTCCATAATGACCAAAGCTTATCAGCGACAGTACATTCGCGTACGGAGAAACGAGACTACGATAAATACCAAACACATTATACATACTGGTCGACAAACAACGTATGTGTTCTTGATTGCTCACCGGTCGATGTTGGTCTAACTGGTGCTGACAACAGAGACAGTCAAAATGATTCCTCAAGCAGCTTACTCAAGATGTCAGAGGGGTCGGACATTGTCATCAGCTTTCTCCTCAGTGTTTTTTGCATAAAATTAGCTTTTTGTTTTCGAAAGTGAAGATGTCCTTCACATACGTGACAGGTTTCAATCTGCTATCCGAAAAGCTTGTTAACAGTTTTAAGATTAACACACTGAGATTCTAACAGATTAACGTCACGTGACTGTCTTCTTAACCTCCATAATTACCACGGATCCCTAACTTACAATTAGGTACTGTATCTGAGGTGTGCAATTGTAAGTGTTTGCTGACGATGTGGTACAAATTTAGATAAGCCGTGTTGTAATTTGACAGTCAGTGGTTTATTTGCTATAGATCTTCAGAGTGCGTAGAAACAGTTTCAATTTATGTCTGCCAAAATCACCAAAATACACCCCACTGAAATAGCCTTAACCAAAACGTGATATTATTATCTCACTAAACTTGAGAGATACGTAAAATGTTGTGTTGTTTTTGTGCATACAATCTTTCGAAAATACTAAATCTGGATCTCATAATGGGCCAATGTTTGATTCATCCCATCAACAGCAAAAGGATAGGAAATTCTGAGGTTTTTTAGAATAAGCTGATTCTGCAGAAACGTACAACATATAACAATAGGAAAGCTGCGCGTAAGAAATAACCTCTACAAACTGTCTACCGTAAATTCAGCAGGACATAACCAATCGCGGTAATGCAAACCAAGAAACATGGAATTCATAATTTCAACGTGGAAGACTTCTCTGGGATCGAAGACATGATACACTACGTATGCTGCAAGACTACGGAGCCTCTCGTTCATACTCACTGCAAATACTGAGGGAACAGCTGCACATGTAAACCCATCACACCGGCTGATTTTATAAAGAAAACACAAAATTTGGGTTGTGAGAAAACTGAAGGCTTTGCATGCTGTTGACAAAACCATTATGTCATTGGCATAATGAACAGTGTGGCGGTGAAAGTTTAGTCTTCTTCTCAGTGTTTTGTTCTCATACTCTCAGTAGGGATTGAATTTACTCTCAGCAGCGTTTCGTTCTTTTTCATTCAGGTTACACACTCGTCAAAACAGTTTCTGACTTCATATTCATTCATATCTGATGAAACATTTTAGAATGAATGTTCGATAACCACCTTGAGTAGAAACAAACGAAACACCGATCCCGTACACTGATAGCTTCTATTACTCCAGTCACTTCATCCTATGACAGCTTCTATCACTTCAATCATTTCGCTCTATCACCTCAATAAGTTAGGCATCAGAAAAAACCCAAGTGACAGAAAATCACCCAGAAGGTTTATTGATCTTTTGATAACCACTGCATACACTGATAATATATTCTGCGTTGTAAACTCAACGGTGTTCTTTGCCATGTGAACTGGATGTGTTCAACCTAAACAAACCTGCATGATAGCAGCTGTGACAGTTGCTTTCCAACATTTGACAGCTTGGTGGGTATAATCCATAAAATGTAGCCTCTAAATTTGTTTGCCACTGAACTATTCACATGAACACGTCGAATCTCTACACAAGATAGTCTTATGGCGAAACGACAGTTGATTTAATCCTTAAACAGTCTAATAATTAATTCAAAAGATTCGAAGAAAACCATAGATCACCAAAGGTCTCATTTGAAAAGATAGTCGGTGTTGTAAAAGTGAGGACTTATTTGGAACTAACATTAAAAGATGTTTATATTGTGAAAGAAACAGAATGAAATATATTCGGCTTAACTAACAAGTGACCTCTGTGTACATGCTAGAAACTTAAACTAGTAAAGCCTTCAATCGGAGGCAATTAACATGTCGGTGTACTTCACATCATGTTCTTTAACATCTGTGTGCATGTAGAGTGAGTTACATAGACAGAACTGAATGATTTTTAACCTTCAGTATGAATGAAAAACGTGCATAAACAGGTTTGGCATCTATAGTAATACAAAACCGAAATGTCCTTGGATTAGACAAATAACTAATGCCAGCAGTCGTTAGACACGTCGTGACCACCAACCGCTTCATCGACCCACCTTTGCTATCATAATCCTATAAGGTTGTCTCCGTCTAAGATCCGTGTGGTCTGCTAAAGCAGTCGTAAGCGGTCGACTCAAACAGAACCAGCTGTAGCAAACGGTTGATCTCAGTGACCACCAGCAAAGCGATGGACAGCTGTTTCGAACTACTTGGTTACCATCAGCACCACGCAGACTGGAGAATCGAACCCATCAACCTTGAATAAGTGGTAGATTGTTGTCCAAGTACATGTTCACTAGACTACGAGGCCACACTCAATGGGGTTGCAGGAAGGCATGTGAATTAGTTTCCTTGAACGTTGCGCTTCCTTTCGCTTACAGGCTGAAATCTACCAGCAGCCTGTGAGCGAAAGAAGGCGCAACGTCTAAGATAACTGGAAACAGTTGTTTCTAGACGTGAACATGTTCCGTACTTAGTGATCTTCCGTAACAATGCAAGCGAATATCTATTATCTGGTTGTATTGTACACGAAATCGGAATAAATAATTTGAATTTGCAGACGATACCCTCTCGTATTCTGTCTGGTTTGTTCGAACTGCATGTAACGTGTACGATTTCTACAGATCCGAGGGTGCTAATGGATAAACGTCGACTGGTCACCCTGGCTTCGAACACAACAGTGATAGCGGGAAAACTGGGGGCAAATTTACAAAGTACTTTATTTAGGATCGTGAATTTTGTTAGAAAGAGCAAGTTGAAAAGGATTGAGTGATCAGTTTTCATCGGGAGATAATCACGGGCTGTTTTTGTTATTTTTGGTCCATCAACAATAAGTTGAAAGAAAATTAGTTGATAAGCGAAACTGTTTGTTAATTAGCAGCTGGTCGCAGAGCATTATTACGTGGATTAGACAATTTGTCAACCATTCTGTTGGCTGATCCAGCTTTTTTGATTGTAAGTGGTTGAAACAGTGTGATATTTCCTACGGCCATCCGATAAAAGTCGAAGTTGACCAAACTACCAAACAATCACGTATATCCGGGACCAAATCTCTCTTTGCTAGCCTTTTCGAACATGACAACGAAAGATTGTTCTCAGAAACGACCGCATTTCATTATTCCATTCCAGAGCCTGACGTTGTTATTTAGATCTCCACAAAAATTGTCAAAACAACATACCTCTATCGCAGATACAGTAAGTTTGTTTCCTTTGCATTCAATATATTCACGATTCTTATAATACATAGCGTGGTGAAATAAGGTTAGAATCAGCACAAGAAAAACACGAAGGGTTCTAGTGCTTTGGCATGTGTACCAACCACACATACCTTTTAAGAAAAACGTATCGATAACACGTTGTGAGACAAACTGTACCATATTTTCCCACACTTAGACGGTTGTTAGTTCGTTTACGGAAGAACTAACTTGGCTGTCTTCAATCCAGATTAGTCCCAGTGGGTTACGCTTATTGGTGGGAATCGTCGTTTTCCCAAAGGATGCATTTGATTTCCACTGCCTGAGAGGATTTTGACGGGCGCTCTGATGCAACAACCCAACTCAGTCAGGTGAAGGAGACTGTTTCGGACAGAATAGGTGAAAGTTGTGAAGACCTTTCTGTTGGCTCTCTGTTAGGAAATAAGTTAACAGATATCAAGCATACGTACAATGATGTTTCACTTGAGGTTTTGAAGATAATCCACAGGCCTCGCTGAATGGGCCAAATTATATGACTGCCCACTATGGTAAGCATTCTGCACCTTCAGGTTCTTATGTTTTCTTGCAAAGTTAGTTGTACCTCTAGACGTTCGGAGAATCGGTTAGTTTTGAGACGAAAACTGAAATTATGAAACCGCATTTGTCAACCTACGTATCCCTTGTATGGCATGACGGTCGGCCGCATCATACACTGTTTCATGTAACTACCGATGGCGTGATTATATTAAAAACTGGTCAGAATCTGGCATCGTTTCAGATTGTAGTGTTTGGTCGTCCAGCTGAGAAACACTGATAAATACCGACTGCTACGTAAACGAATGCCTGATCACCTGCGGCAACGTTTTTGGAATGTGGCACTGTTTGGCTCCTTTTTCCGTACACATCTAGATGAGAACACGTTGTGTTTATTTTTCAACCAGTGGGCAGTTAACAAACGTGTACAGATAAAGGCAACTAGAAGAGTTTTATGGCTGGGGATTATCCTGGTAGACCAGTGGAATAAGGACAAACATTAAGGAAGAATCAGTGATACCTCGCCGCAGTGATTGTTACTTACGGAATACACCACATATTGTGACATTCAACGGTAAATCTCTTCACACCATCAGGAGGTTAAAGTTAGGGAATAGTCCAATGATACTGAAATATGAAATGGTGAAGTCTCTATATGATCCGAAATGGTTCCTATTTAGGGCTTGTTCAGAATGGAGAACATTGCATAACTCTGAGGAATTAGCTGATAGGTTCATAATTTCCTTCTAGTTGGACATACGTAGAATACAGACTGTACTAATAATTTCCAAGCTACCATCGTAGCCCACTCACAATTCATCAAATGTGATGGAACGTTGTTTCAGTATGTTTCAGTGTTTTGTGTCGATATGAATGCATGTTTGTGGCCATCGTGTTTTTCATTATCTACTGCCATTTACTTTTTTTGCAAATACATAAACATTTTTTCTGTGACTTACGCAAAACGGGAACATCCTATGGGCCTATGGACTTACTGACCTGCCGTATCGTTATTCAACCACTCCGCTTGTCAAAATTTTCTGTGCAACAAAACGAGCGAATACACCTGACAGCTGGGAGGGTATTTGTAAAACGTCTTCTGGGAGTGACTGAAACTCTGCGCTGAATTTCCTGTGGAAAATATAAATACATTTTCACATGAAAATGGTCAACTTTGGACCCACAGAATTCTTCGTTTTCACAGGCCAAATCAAATAAACCGTCGGGAGTTCTTTGGTTTTTTAACAAAAGAAAGTCACAAACACTCACAGTACAAAAGTGTGAATAATTTCTCGGTGATTTATCGTTGCTCTGTCAATAAAAAACATTCTATTGTAATGTGTAGGCCTGGAACATTGTTCGCACCACAATGGGATATAGGAGTTTTGCTAAGCGACTTCATCTGTAAATATAGTCTGTCTAAATGCCAAGTTTGCTTTCGGAGAAACTTTTGAAAATATCTTTCGGCCGGTAAATAAATCAATTTTGTATCCTCGGTCTCCAGACACCTAATCAAATATATCCCAGTTAAAATCACAGTTTTAAATGCTTAATAGCCAACAATACAAGAGGTATTCGGGGATTTGGCTAATTTCAAGTTGAACATCACCCACAGCTGATCGCAACTGTCACATTCCCATAGACTTTCCAGTCGGCCCCTTTCGAAAAGAAGCACCAGACTCGAGTTTCGCTCTCATTAGAGCTCGTCAGTAGTGCATATCATCGCCACTGCGGCCGGGATTTGAACCACGGACATGCTGTTCATGAGGCAACCGTGTTCACCACTGCGCCATTGACCTCACGTTGGGCACGACCGAATTGTCATATGTGAACGCTCAACAATTTTCGCTTGTGAGTAATGATCAGGTTGCCCGATCGTCTCGAAATGGAGACACAGTTATTGTCTGTTAACTCCAGTCGATAACCTCGCGATTAGGACTTCCTAGACAGGTCGAAATCTCCGATCTCATTAAAGCTGGATGTTCACATATGATAATTCGGTCGTGCCCAACATGAGGTCAATGGCGCAGTGGTAAACACGGTTGCCTCATGAACAGCATGTCCGTGGTTCAAATCCCGGCCGCAGTGGCGATGATATGCACTACTGGCGAGCTCTAATGAGAGCGAAACTCGAGTCTAGTGCTTCTTTTCGAAAGGGGCCGACTGGAAAGTCTATGGGAATGTGACAGTTGCGATCAGATGTGAGTGATGTTCAACTTGAAAGATACAAGAAATGTTTTTTTGTTTCAAATATTTTGCTTAGTGTGCTCAAAGCTGCGTGAAGAAGAGGAATTATAAACACATCTGATCTCATCAATTACAGCGGCCGTCATTAGGGAACTCAGCTATCGTTCACTCCATTGAAATTATCACATTTTAACCATTTTCATGGTAGTCATCAAATTTAGAGAAAACCTAAAACTTAACTTAGGCCGAGAATGCTTGTACATCTGAATCTCTGTTGAACATCCGAGAAAGAAAACAGGAGTCAAGAGACAGTTTCACTTGCTGAAGATTAACGGTACAAAAACTGCGAAACAGCAGGTCAGAGGATACAAAGTGGAATGGTAATCCAACAATTAAGTAACAATGTATGTCTAGTATACTGCAACCTATAGCATTTAACAGCAAGTCAACCAAAACATAGATGTCGAGATTTCTTCTGTTCCATTACAAATGATATGACATTCAGGCTATCTAATTGGTCGTTTTGTTGTCTTGAATATATGCATTAAGTCTGCGATGAAATTCACATACCGACCTCACAACTGTGCTGAAATCTAGTGGGCTGTTCTTGACTGGGTATACCCGGACGCAGAAATTTTATTAGACGTAAGTCTAACGGCGCATTCGATACTTTAGCTTTAACAGGTTAGCCAGGGAATGAAACATTTCCGTGAGGCACATCTATTCTTTACAATAACTGATGATGCTGATGCATGATCCCATGAAGTACAATCAAATCTTCTGTGATATGCTGATATCTTACTGAAAATTGCACCAGTTTTCTCAGCAAATGTAGGTGGGGAATAAAACACTGTATCGTAAACTGTTTGTAGTGTAAGATATAATAAGAAGTACAGCCACAATAATTTTGTTGCAAATTCGCCTGTCTATTGTTGAATACCCATCAAATGTTCATCGTCAGCTCTTTGACCTCCTACTGTATGCAAACAAATCATATTGGTGATAGGTATTACTTGTTTGCAGACTCGTAATTTGCTTTTTGCAAATTATCTCGGATGATTAGTTGGTTGAATTGCCTCCGAATGTGATATGCTTTTATCTACTAAGGAATTTTTCCCGGTAGGTGTATCCCCCGACTTCCTGACGGTGTAATTTCATCAAACCAATGATAAATAAACAAAAAGCGAATCCATTACACGTGGAAAATTCAATTTATGTGCTACGAGAAGTCAACAGTAGCGAAAGGAAATTTTCGTCATGTATTTCTAAATTGACCATACTGTTGATTTCCTCACGTTTTGTTAAGCAGAATAGTTGAAATTTATAAAGGAGTGGTTTAGGTATCTTGAAGCAATCCGATGTTTCCATCTTCACGCTTCGTTTATTTTTGGACCGACCTGTAAATTGGATAAAATCTTTACCATGCCACCCAACCACCCAACCGGATGAGTAAAATGACTTGAACATTCGAATAACTCTTGATGAACGGACTGAGAATAACACAATTTTACAAGCATGTGGTGACATTTAGCCTTTCAGTTAACTCGGGTGGTCTTCCTTGAGAACGTTGTGGTCGACGTAAAATTAAAAAGGAGACATAGGTCTTCTGTGGGTTTGGTGTGTTTGGAGCAACTTGCGATATGTCTGAACGACTTGGCTGAATCAATTTCACGTCAAGTGTAAATGAGACTGATGTGGATAAGGAACGTGTACCTGATATTATTTTTCTAAGAATAAACGAAGCGACAAGATTTTTCTTTGTGCTGGGTAAATATCACATCGTGAACAAACAACAAACAGATAAACACCGCTGCATTCTATCTGATTACGTCATCCGGACCGCATTTCGGTCAGATAATACTTTAGAACAACGAATTGTACATTCTAATCATTCATTCTCTACGGCCGACCACACAGACTGTGTTTACAAGATAGATGTGATTATTCAGTTCTCATTCGTATGGAAGACATTAGAAAGCATTTAAAAGCGCATAGTTCAGAATACAAGGAGCACACAAGATTCCTTCCAGAAGACGCATGCTAACTTCAAACGTTAGATAATTATTGAGCTATCGCGTCGCATGTTTTGAGCAAGCTGTACTGATTCACAAGAGTCTGGATTCCTCTGTGGAACAGTGCTGTGCGAAGGCTTTCACCACCCACTTGCAACACGCATGTAACAACCGAAATGATGACAAATCCCTGTCTACAGAATGATGTATGCTGATAAATACCACCAGACGCAGACAGTCCCTATCTACACCAATCCCACCCACACACAATGAGTAACCGATTCGACTAATCTGTTCAGACACAACGCAAGTTGGTGTAAACAAAAACGTATACACGACCTCCGTTTCTTTGTTGACGCGGTTTCCACTACAATATTTCTGTGTAAATCCACTCAAGGTGGTAGAAACGTTGAGTATTACAACTTGCTTGTCATGTCGCGTTATTCACAGTCCATTTAGTTGAAACGTTTGTAATACGATTCTGAAACTATTCGGCTTTACTGGTTTTAAATTTGGAACGTATATTTCACAGGTGCATAATTATACTTTCGAAAAAGAAGGCAAGTGAATTTTCGATGTTTCGATAAAACCAGATTTCCTCTGCAAACGTGTAGGTAAGCAGGAACGATCAACTCATGGGAACCCTTAACGTCCTCGTAGTTTCGTGCATTTATCACAGGACATTGCCAGCTTTGTTATGTACGAGGGGGAGTCAAAAAGTAATGCCATTTTATTTCGGACAAGTATAATTACCAACACAAAAACATGTATTATACATCAAAATAAACCTGGTTCTCTGTGAATCACAACCCCACTTCTCAACATAGTCACCGTTACGCTCAATAGCAACGTTCCACCTTTAAATGAGCTGATGTATCCCTGCCTCGTAAAATTTTGTTGTCTGTTCTTTGAGTCACTTCTTCACTGTGGTTTTCACTTCCTCATCACTGGAATAATGTTTGCCTCTCAAACCCTCTTTCATAATGATGAACCCATGTTTCATCATCTGTTACGAGCCTTTGGAAGAAGGTGTTGTCTCTATGACTTTGTTCAAGAAGTTCAGTGCAGGCAGTGATCTTGTCAGTCTTGCGTTCGGTAGTCAGCTCTCTCGGTACCCAGCGGGCACACACTATTGAAAAGCCAAGTGACTGG
>LUCH01000148.1:131407-159335 GCA_013368495.1 Paragonimus heterotremus
TATGGGGGTTTCCCCCTCAGCAACAAGGACTCTAATCACTGCTCTTTGTTTTTGACGCAACTCTACGGGGGCAGCGTTTTGAATTTTCCTTGTGAGTCTAAAAACATGAAAAGTAAGAAACAAACTATTACATAACGTAAATGATATAATCATTTATAACTGGGAAAAAATTCAGGTAATTTTATGAAAAACTTCACCAGAAT
Organism: Paragonimus heterotremus; assembly: GCA_013368495.1. NCBI lineage: Eukaryota > Metazoa > Platyhelminthes > Trematoda > Plagiorchiida > Troglotrematidae > Paragonimus > Paragonimus heterotremus. Next base: position 131,611 of record LUCH01000148.1, read on the forward strand.
TAAAAACATTGGCATTATTTTTGACTCCCTCTCGTAGGATACTTCCAAGTAGGGATATCACGTGCACTTCTCATCGATCGACAACTTAGCTGCTTCCCTGGATCAAGAACGAAAGCCAATTTCGACCGTGGCGCTAGTTTACTTTGAACAGCAGTGAGCGTAATGGAAAGCGTTGTACATGAACTTAGACGCTGAAGTGATTATCGTTGTAGCGGTTAGTCTTTAAATGACAAATACCTTTTGTAATTTTTTCATCTCCGTTCGAAAAGCGGTCTTTTGAAAGTAGGGTATTCACATGTAAAGTTTAACCTAGACGGTTGTAATCAATGTGAAACAGTAGGTGATATTCAGACCAACACTTCATGACCAACTGTTTGATTGGCATCAGTAGGTGAAACGACTTATGTACCGTATTCTAAGTGACAATCTTCATGTAACTGGCGGAATTTGTTCAGTATTTTGGTGACTACTTCTATCTTACCTGTGTAAACGAAGACGAAACTCATAGTGCAATGTCGGTTTGAAAGTCGGCTCCGTGCGACGTTATACAATTTCTAATTTCCAACACATAACTGTACCAAGCACCGATGTGTGCTAACGAGTAAGGTACAAATAACACTCTGAGTTTTAGCACACATTTAAGCCGATATTAAGTTAGACGAAATGACTGCCACGGGTTTCCTAATCACTGAAAACGAACAAAAATATAAATATGGTTTCTGTCATGTTTCTTCTGAAAAAGTCCATTTTAGACGCCGTTTGGTCGTAAAATTTCATTTCCACTTGGATTTAAAATCGTGGCCCCTTACCCGAGAGCCCTGCAGCTTTAGCGTAAACGTCAACTTTATCTCATCGTTGCTGTGATAAACAGTGTCTATGACACAGATGTTCGAGTATGACAGATTTGTAATACGCTGAGCTGTAACATGAACAAACTCTTGAGTATGGGCGATTAAAAACAGCTAAATGTACTTATTGGTTTCGCAATTTTTATACTGAGTGCAACAGCAAACGAACTTATAACGTTCACTTTGAAAACATGTAGAACAATAACGTTTGGTGACGTTTACAAGGAGCACAATCAGTAAGATCGCCGACCAGTCATCATATATGAACTTCGACATACACTTTGTAACAAAATTTTGTGGAACGTCAAATTGTTTGACAAGTTTGGTTGCTGAGCTGAAGTAATAGTTACTAACACCACTGTCTTGTCTTTCTACCGATGGGAATATGTCAACGTATTTCACCGTGAGGTTAGTTCTTCCAACACGTCAAGGTTAGTCGTAATAAAATTACAAAAAGCTGCATTTTAGAAAAAATAAGACTGTAGACCGTTCGTTTCATTTCAGACTACGATATAGGTTCTCATCACATCCTGAGTAAAGTAGACATAAACAGCATGATTACTGTTGCTACACTGATCATTTAGAGTGCTATTTAGTTTTCTATACAGAGTTATAACTCTGGCTTTTCCATAAGCTAATCGGGCCAGCAGAATACGAATGATTGCAGATGCACTGTGATCCAGTCCGCAAGTTGGCCATCTTAACAGTTTAATTCCAGACAGCAGTACCATCATTGTTGTGGTTTAATCTTTGTGTACTGTTGTACTGTCTTACTGAAAGCTGGCATGTCATTGTACGTTCGAAGAAAATGCTTTAGCTCAATTTAAAATATTTTAGCAAGTTACCCGAACCGTCTACTTAACAATTTCCAGAGGTTCATATATAACTTACAAACCAAAAAAGGCATTCCCAAAGCAAGATTATTTTTTCTTCGGTAGATGTGATAGCGTACCAGTTGTAACTCAAAAAGGCATTATTTTTGATACACAGCAATTCCGGTTAGAGTCGATGTTGAACACTTCATCATTTCTTCAATAACTATAATCGGGTCCAAATGTGAAATTTCCGAGCTCCTGGTGTGGCTTCGTAGCTCAGCTGGTAGAGCGCTTGCCGCGTAGAGGCATGGTTTTTCTGTCGCTGGTTCGAATCCAGCCGAAGCCTTGACGTTTCACAGTTGGGTCTCATCTAAACTATAAGAGCTTCAAAAAAAACTCGTTTCTCATCATCTGTTAAAGCTTTTTCTATTGCTGTATCTCATGTGGGTACGTTTATCTCGTTCTGATGAACTCTAAGACGTTTTGTTTTAGTACACAGTCCCATACCAGTTGAGGTTCATTGAGTATAGCTGCACAGCCAGACTTTTCTCAGCTCAGTAGTAGACGGATGTGTATTAGTCACAACTGAAACGTTACGTAACCGCACACTACTTTCACAAGTTGGTCAGCCTTTCTATTTTTGAAAAGTTGAGAAGCATGGATTGTGAGTCCGGTTTTTGGCTCATGGTTTTGCGCTTCGCGTTGGAGTTATTTCAGTATCACAGCGCTCACAGTAAGTAACCAGTCAGCTACATGACTTCCTTGACAGGTGTATTTTTGCTTCCACTTGAAAAGTACATTACACACAGGGAATGTAAATGCGGAACCCGAGTAAGCTGGTGCTATAAATTTTTAATGGTCATTTTTGACACATTGATGGTGATCGCGAATATGTTAATTTAGGATTTTCCATTCGATAATAATCCGGGGCAATAATGCGTGGAAAATTATTTTTCAAAACCATATGTTACTGTAATCAGTTATATTGAAGTAATTGTCTCTAAACACTTTGTCGTAAAGCATACAAGTTCATTGAGAGTAACAAGTCTGTGATATCACCTCCCATCTACCAAAAGTGACTCCATAACGTGTAAAGTACTCTTGTCCCGAAAGAACTCATACCAGGTTGTTTTACTGCATAGCAATATTTACGCTCGTAAATATTCACCCCCATTTGAACAGATCGTCATCTGGTTTACTCACTAGTTCTTCGTATTTGTTTACCACTGGTGTCTGTTGTGTCCTTTCAGTCTTCTCAGTTTAGTAGAGGCAGGATGGAAATTAGTATTACTGCCAATGCATTTGTAAGGAAATTTTCTAAAACATGAGAGAGAGTAAGCCGTTAAATTGCTGTAAGTAATTAAACTCCACTGCATTTATGCTTTGCTGAATTAAAACTACTGGTCACAGTTTATTTCTCAGTTTCCGCTCAATTTTAGTATTTCATTCTGTGCTTAAAATTTACACCATCATACCTCACGATGAAATTATTCTCCGGAGGGAACACGCGCAACATTAAAATGATCTCCATGTGTATAAATAAGATTGTTATGATTTCCTAGTTCTCAGCATTCAACTAGGTTTCTAGACTTGGGAATTTGAGTCTACTTATTGTTAACAAAGAGAAGAGCAATATTTTTGTGTGAATCTTGTTATGTTCAAACTGTACTTCTTCTGTTCACAAGGTGAACTCGACAACCAACAAACTGGCTATCTCAATGGTCACATTCATGTTGCCAAATAGACAAGTGTTGGGATGAGAATGGTTTGATGGTCTTCCGCTGCGACACTGTTTCACACATATTGTGTTTAATCCACGAATAGCTTTGTATACGCCGATACTCGAGAACAAGTCAAAGTAGCTGTCCACTACTTCACTGGCGATTACAAGGACCAACTTTTCATGAACGTTTTTCAATTCCACTTGTTCATTCATTTTATGAGTTATTGTGTAAAATGTGTGATACGGAATTGCCGCATGTCTTGTAATGCAAAATATACATGAAGCCGTGAATTACAACAGTACCCTCATCCTTAACCCAGATTTTGTCGTTCTCTGATGCACGAACTATTCATACTTTATTAGCATGAATAGATGTAGTCCGTCTTCAATTGGTAGTTTACACTTACGGTGAACACGACTTAAGAGTTGTGTTAATAATGTTTTATAACACTTGTCTTTAGGCCGACACTCCAAGACCCGTTTTGCACTTGGTTGTATTCTTTAAGTAGATATAGCTTGAACCAGGAATCAAGTGGGCAACTCATCTGGTTATGGAAAGTTGCTGGCTAGATAGGCCACAGGTGGACTCCGTCGTCACGTATAAGGTGTGTTGAACAAGTGGCCGATCGGATAAATGATTCGACCCGTTATACTTAGTCTCAGCGGGTGTCCAAATTCAGGTTATATTTTCCTGATGAGCGCAAACGAAGAAGAAACCGGACAAGGAGTTTCAACCTGCGAGTGAGCATCATTAAAAATTATGGACAACATTTTTATTCTGTTTCACTCATCTGAAAACAACGGCAGAATTTTTGTTCTCTTGACAAAGTGAACCGATTCAATATTACAACCACAGTTTCAGTTGTATAATTCTCCTCGAGGCACTTCTGCGAAGAAAAGTGGTATTGTCTGGTTTAGGCAAATAATGTACCACCAATACTTATAGCCTATCGAGTATAATATTAGAGATGGCTAGATGCGTGCTACTACTTGCGAGGACAACTTCGGAACAATCGTTCCAGTTGATGCGTAGGTTTCTCTATAAGGTTAGGCTATTCACCTATTTGTATAACGAGAAGCAGGTATTCCAGAACTAGTGAGATAGGGCAGAGCCGTATTAAACTGTCAGAAACATAGTTAAATAGCTGGTATATGGTTGCTAGACTATTGATACGGTCCTCTCCTCTCGCGTGATCATCCCAGTATTTTTCTTCAGCACCATCCTTGTTCACTTTTTCCAGTGACAAATTCTAAATCGGTTTGAATAAAATCATTCACTTACCAGCAGGTTTTTGTATTCGACTCATTCAATACAGAACAATGTAACTGTATGCCCCAAACAGCTTTTTACTTACACTACCTGAAGTAATCGCATGAATTCTGAATTTCAAGCCCCATGGAGTTGCATTCCTTTGAATGTTTGATGGGACTCTCAATCTTTTCTTATATTGAAACATTGAACAAATCAACAAATCAACTTGTTACTTACTGAACACATTCTTGTTTTTACTGCTTGCACACATAAAATACAAGACGACGAACCTTTGTAGGTAAACGTTGTATTGTCGAAACTCCAGTCCCATTAACTTTATTTCTAACAGACGTAAAATTGTATGAAATCATGAAGAACACATTGGCTCCAGCATGCTTCATACGGTCATATCATAATTTTTGGATGTGTCAGTGTTGAATGATCAACGCATTTATGATACTCCTTAGCTGAGAAACGTCCCCTTTGTGTGAGATGAACCATTCGGTAGTTGAAATTGTTTTTTTTAACCTTTCGAGTTACTCAACAGCAATTCACGGAGTAAATTTGAGATCGGAACTGCTTTGAAGAGAGCCAATCAGTATACGCATAATCTGTAAGTGTTTGTTCTCTTAGGGATAGCAACCAATAATGTGGATGAACATCTTCCGAATAAATTTTTCATCACATTATCAAAGATTTAAATCGATTTAAAACACATCTTCTCAAATTGTGTTAATGAATACAAACAGTAATTATAGAAAAATACAAAGTACGCGGTATACTTTGTGAATGTACGGTGTGTGTACATCTACTTTTGAAAACAGAAACGACATACGTTTGATTCTGTTCAAAAACCGATGAGTTCAAAAAATGTGTATATCCAAGTTTGCAAGAATTTTCCAGTACCCCGTAAATACACAACATAACGAGCGATATATTTTGTGATGTTGCATAATTGTTCAGCAATATTTTACATTAAACATAACCACACTGATGCAGTTAACTTCTATAAACATCAAACTACAGTTGAGTGATTTCAAAACCAGGCCAATTCGTGCTCGTAAACCACTTTTGTTTTAAATGTCAAATTCCTAACGTAAGTTTCCATCCCATCATGACGTACTAAACATTATGGATGTTTTTACACTTCACACTCAATTGAAATGAATTTCGTTCAAATTGCCTGCCGGTCTATTTACTGCGGTTATATCAAAAGCAGACAGATCGATATTCATTCATGCATATTAACGTTCCAATTATACGACTGCACATCTTTATACAAAATTATCTCACCAGGTAGGGGTTTGCCCTAGGTTCCTATGTGTGTATATGTATGTACAGGTAGCGTAGTAATCCATTCCCGTTTGTCTCTGACGTGTGCTGGATAATTTCTGAATGTGAGCAACAAACGCACAAAACTGGATGTACAGAAAGCGAATGATGTTTATAAATGTAATTGCTGATCATGGCAAAATAGTACGCCAACATTCTGACTGATTACTTGTGACAGTGAATTTTGTATTTGTCTATCCAACCTATTAGATGTGTTTACATTCACTTCTGTTTTGTTGGGAAAAAGTGGCACATTTCTGGAAAGAATCTGTCGTGCATAGGGCGTTGAACAGATTGGAACTGCAAACTATCAACCACTGCGTTCATTTGATACTTAAACCCCAAAAATCAGTCCTCTGAGCATTTATTGCCATTTATCTAGAAATTTCCTGGTGAAAGCTTTCTTTGGTCATGTTAACGCCTCCCGAAAGTCACCTAAAATGTTATGTCAGCATTCTACTGTTTGCCGTTATATCAAAGGGCATGGGTAATTGTAACCCGCGATCGAAATTAGTCAACGCGCACGGATTGAATTTGAAGTGGTGATTATTACATGGTTGTCTTGTTTGCCTTTCAGACCCCAAGTGAACATCGTGCACGAGGACCCTGGGTCAACGGACATTCAGACAAGCAAGGGGGTCAGTTGCAGTTAAACTATTGCTGCGTGTTGCCTAATACACATATGGACACAAAACCTGTCTGCTCTCCTGGTTGTGTATTACACAACCACTGAAGTCAGTTGTTTTTCATATTAAAATACGAAGGAAATGTAGAAAGAGTGACAGCTCACACGGTACCACAATGTGATGCTTGCCATGAACTTGCTCATAGTTTTAAAACTGACTTGTTCTTTTTCTTTTTTCTCAACGTCTCAATTTACCTAGTTTTGATGAATGAGGCGAATATGGCAGAATGAACACTGAACCCAACGAAGTTACACTCATGATTCACACCTTTGTGGCATAAATAATTCGATGAATAAGTTTACCTGAAATAGTGTAGTTTTTTGTTGATGGTTTCAAAACATAGAACACTGTACTCCGTTACCGTTACTATTCTTATTCTCCTTGGCAGATAAACCCAAACATACAAACAGATGCAGTTATTTATTTCCTATGCGTTTACATGGGACCGTTTATCCAAAGTTTATTCAGAGTAAAAGAAACTTTGCCATTTTGCCATGACTTACACCTCGTCAAATTGCTTGCTATCGACTGGACATTTTAATTTTCGACGCATGAAAACACATAAGGCTTCCCTTGTTTCCATTATGTCGTTGGCACGTTAGGTTTTTCTCCAAGCTGTCGGGTCAGTTTTCGTGCGATTTCTTGCCGGACCATGGAACATTGTGGGCTCAATTTTGAGTGTATTCCATATCTCAAATTGTAGTATCATCTTTGGGAATTACGCAAACAGAACCTATACAAATCTAGTATCCTACTGAAGGTTGCATTCTGCAAGACTGTAGCAATAAGAGGCTTGTCAAACACACTTTCACTAAGAATTTTTACCGCTCTTGTGACAATGAACTAGGGTCGGTAATGGATGACAGGTGTTGTAGAGCACTATATGAAAATTTCGTTTGTTATGCTTGCGGAGATTCTGTCTGCGTGATAGTCAAGCCTGTCAGCGTAAATTGACATAAGCCTTATAAAAAACCAACCTGAAATAAAACCGTGCACACAAATGAGTTATAGTCCTCATTATCACTGAGGCTGTGTGAAGTTTCGGCACCAATTCAATGAACAAAAACCCAGCTTCCTTTCATCTAGTTCGAAAGATATCTCTTTCATAACTGATCATCCCCTATTATTCACCTGGAAGTCTACTAAAATAATCTTTCAAAGTACATGGTTCTTTTAGGTCTTCAAAATGAGCTACAGATATGCGAAAATGATACATATACTACCGCTTTCTACCAGTTTGATTTGTAAGCGCGGACAACGTTTAAGGTAATTTTCTAAGTGTTTTTGTGCAAAAAATACTAGACAAGGTTAGGTGGAGAAGTTGATGTTCACGTAGTGCTTACGCACAACTGCTCAGTGAAGTAATAGATGGTCGCTTTGGCTAATAGCACCCTGTCTCATTTATTAATATTTAGCCTGGGTGATCGTCTTGGCTAGTTCAATGCAACTGACAGCATCTGTAGGCTGCAGAATGGGAAATGGCCTTTCGCGTGATAGATAACCGTGAATAAGGCGGGATTATTACAGCCGAATAGGCAACCGCTTAAAAAATGTGGTAGTGCCACGACAGTACGGTGAATTCACGTTGGACAGCCATATTCCCTATGAAAATGTAGTGACAGCTGGGGACTTAAACGTTCAAGTAGCAACCTAGGTGTTGATGAGTATTGTCTGGGTGGTTAACACTCATACGGAACTAGTGGAGCAGACAACGGTGAACGTTTGCCTACGCTTACTGCTGCTAGCGCTTTGTTAATAGTGAGCACTTATGTTCGGTGTTCTGGAATTTAATACATCATCTGTTCACTTTTGTTGGCAAGCCAATCATTAGCACAGATTTGTTATACAGCCTTTAGTTGCCGCATGATACTGTGATAGTGTGTGCTAAGTTTTGCCTGCGCTTCTGTAGGATACCATATTGAGGTAAACCTAGAATAAAGGAAAGATAATTGCAGGGACACAATCGCTTTACACTCGTCGAAACCTACCCACTTCTAGTTTGAATCCTCACTTACCAGACGACAGTGGGACACATTAGTCACCCGTCCAAAATGTAATAAATTAATGATGTTCTATTTCGCGTGTGATGCTGCCATCTGTACAGCTGCCAACCGACGATGTCCTAGACGATCATTCGGCTGTTTTGATGCCCGCCGGGATAATCCGTCCAGCAATGCATATAATCTTGTTTGCAAGACCATGAGTTTGAAAGTCCGGAACCAATTATAAGAAGGTTGTGAGTGATAGGAGACAGGACGCGCTATCAAGTTGGCACAATTCGGTGCTACCGGGAACCCTTGAAAATTTTAACATCTCATCCTGGCAGCCGGTAGCATACATTCAAGTATCAGTGGGGTAATCTGCAAAACTGGCAACGAGTTTAACAGTAACCTGCAACGAAGATGGGCTGAGCACTTCCAACGATAGTGCTTCTAGCCACCCTAGCCGTTGAATAAACCTCTGCGGTTTTCTTGTGTTCAATGATCTGCTGGCATTTCTCCACTGAAGAAGGCAGACGTCTTTCGTGAGATCGAATTCTTGAGTCTTCACAGATAAGTCACATTAGATGACCTCTCTCCTGCCAGTTGTATAGATCATGTCCAGCCAAGGCTACAGGGCTAACAGTTGTGTTCCTGGAATTCTGAATCACCGAAGACGTTCCAGAAGACTGGGTCATGGCTAACATCATTTCCATCTTCAGTAATGACCAATGCACTTTGTTTACAAATCCCCTAGGAATTAGCCTGATTTCTTCTGTGCTTTATGGACTAAAAGCTGGGCCACAATAATATGCCCGCGATGAGAAAGTTCGGCTCCTCTATAGCCGCCAGAGGTTTAAACATCGCCCTTCATAAAGAAGGCCCGAAATTGTTCAGAAACATTAATCTAATCTTATCTAACCTATGGTGGTCCGCAGAAACCCAAGATTATTTAAGGCAACAAAATACTCCGTTTGTCAGCTGGTAATGTCCTCGGTGCCTTTTGATTGTTGAGCGTTGTTGCACGACTAATGGGATTTTCATGTATGGTGGTGAGCCGCTGAAGGAAGTCACGAAGTTAATATACTATGTGGGCTACGTCGACGTTGACGGAATCTTCGATGAGATCAAATATTGTAAAATCAGCTAAAATGGGGGTTATTTTACATTGAGTATCTGCCATATCTGATGATAATTCTTGCATATAGTTAACTCTTTCACCTAGCCCACTTCGAAATAAATAGTTGAGCCCTACTTTCGCTCTTATTAGCGCTCATCAGTAGTGCACAACCTCCTGCCAACTAGGATCTGCACTCCGGCCCTCATACTTATGAGGAAAGCGTTTTAATCACAACGCCAGTAACCTCATCATAGGCACGACCGAATGATCAACAAACTTGCGTGAGCAGCATTCCATCTGCTCAAAAATTTTAGAGAAAACTAAACGGAATGGCTGTGTTCAATCCAGTCGATAACTTCGTTTTCAGGATTTTTCAGCTTGGTCGAAGAAACTGTTTTCATTGGACCGAATGAAAATGGTTTAAATGTCTGATGAAATTTCGCGATTTCGAATTATCTCAAACTTCTAGATAAACGGACTTCTAGATGAGACCCAACTGTGAAAAGTCAGGGCTTCAGCTGGATTCGAACCAGCGACAGAAACACCATGCCTCAACGCGGCAAGCGCTGTACCAGCTGCTGTTGCTCAACAATGGCTTTGGTGGATTTCAGCGTGAACTGTTCGAGAAATCCTGCTGGGACAGTCGATCCCTGGATCATTTGGTGGATTCCATATGAGACAGAGGGACGGGTGCGTAACGGAGTCCAAATGTGTAATTTCCGAGCTCCTGGCATGGCTTTGTAACTCAGCTGGTAGAGCGTTTGCCGCGTAGTGGCATGGTGTTTCTGTCGCTGGTTGGAATCCAGCCGAAGCCCTGACTTTTCACATTCGAATCTCATCTAAAATCATCAATCTGCCAAACCACTGATTAGTAAACGAACTTCTATTAAACAGAACGAAGGTTGCCAAATAATATTAACTGTGTTGCCCGTAAGCTGTCAGTATTTCTGTAAAACATTAAGTGTAAAATGCCACTGTACGAGCAGTCTCACTGTAGTGTGTTCAGACCTGACTCAGCCCCGTAAAGGAGTTAAACACAGTCTCTGTTTTTGACCATTGGAGTCTCTGAAGAGGTAGGTACATGCAGTGGGAACTCCATGTCAGCAACTACGAAGTTAAGGATAGTGAGACTGTCGACACACAGACATAAATATCTCGTTTTACAGGTTTCTTCAGCTTGGCCACAACTTGCAAATGCCAGATGGCCGCTTACAAAACCACTGCTTATTTACCAAAGGTGAGTTGAGACAGAAGCAAGAACGTGGTTATACGAAGACACTGACAACAAACATTGGTATGCTAGTGTGTTCCTACGTTCCTGGCTGAGGTGAGAAGAACAGTGAACAGTGTTAACGCCTTGTAGCATGGCAAAGGATAGTAGTCAGTAGTACTGCTGTGATGGATATCTGAGTATGACGATTGGATGTTTTTTTCTTTTCCTCCACATTATTCTTCTCTGTTTCTTATACAAAGCGCATATTTTATCTTACCTATTATGACGCGTTTTTCCAGTTTATATGGCCTTAATTATGCAATATGTGTAACACAATATATACAGTTGGGATTCGCCTTTGACATTTTTCATCGTAATATGTCATAGTGGCCATTTTACCTTCATCTCCCTGCCTGTCAGTCATCTGATGCCCAAGCAAAAAGTGTTTCTCTTGTTTTTATCGTCATACCTAGAGATATCAACCAATAGTCCTGTTAGTAGTATGTCACCACAATCAACACCGATTAACATACTGATCAAGCTTTCAACTCTCATCAGTTCATTGTCCCAAGTAGGCAACGTATAATGGAGGTAGAATAGGGACAGCAGCGTTTTGTCTGTGCTGCCAACATGTCCGTACATATAACGCCAGCACGCGAGGGCGAGATTGGCATGACACGATAGTTGGCTAAATGGTTTGCTATGAACAATAATATACGTAGTTTTCTTTTCAAAACAAACTACTGAATGTATGTTTCAAAAAACAGTAGTTGGTTGAACATGGGTAGTTTGAATTAACATCAGACAAATCAAAAGGTTCCCCCTACAAATATGACTCAATGGACATACTGCTCTGTTCAGATAGGATAACTGCAGCTTGTAATTTCATATATTAATGTTAAGTCGATTGGTGAAGGAAGAACAAGTAATTTTGCGCATATCAAACGTCACTCATTTTTAGAGGAACGGAACTTGCAAGACACTTGTAGCAAGCCGGTATTAGTGACACTCGAACTTCTTACATATTGGCATATACATCGAATTTTTCCGCTGCAATTCCCATGAACATTCTATACCAGGAAGTTCTTGTAGTCATTTAAATAATCGATGATGTTTGGTGCCAAGAAGAGAATTCAAATGATGCATATCGAATTTATCGATTAAAGGGCTCAGTATGTAATGGAAGAGTCTGGCGGAAACAGTCATATCCACTATGATCGTGAACAACAAATTTCTGTAATCTATTGCATAAGGCCCCAGAGTCTGCTAAGTGGGCTCAGAAAATAGCATGAATCTTGGTGAATTCTTGGGGATTTTTAAACTGGGCATTGACAGTAGTATGACCCAATATATCTAACTTTTTCAGAGTTAGCATTTACTTTCTCATGTAAAGTAGAAGTACTAGGTAAGTTTTAAATGAATGTTTGGGCGAAAAACCAAGATAAACTTTATCTGTTTTGCGACAGACAAACAGTTTCCCGTTCTTCCACGCTTACAGTGGTAAAATTTATAATTCTTACAATGTACCACGCGTGACCGTTATTCGCGATTTCGATCGTTATACTGTCATCTTCGGATATCATAGATGTTTTTTTTTACAAACGGCAAAGAAGTGATGGTTATCCGGGGAAAAACTACAGTACATTTTGAAGTGATCGAAAATTTGTTATCAAATCCATTCATATACATCAATAAGGGATTTACTTGTAACTGTGAATGAGACGTACATGCTAGCAGTGTGACCACAATATCGCCTGAATTATAAACGAACCATCCTAGACCATCCTTAGCTCACACAAGACGATAGCGCATAAACGGTTTGTTTGAAAATGACAGAAATCGACACATTTGCCTGATCGACAGATGCTTACTGTTAGCGTAAGTCACTCTGGAATTCCAGTAAAACAAAGCACTATTAATCATGAGCCAATGGTTTCACATATATTATACACAATCAGTTTAACTGAAGTACTGAACTCAAAATAGAACACCTTCCGCAAAAGGTGAAAGTGCTTCCCCGATGGAGATGCTTCTGCTGCGGATAGGTGAGTATTTTGCCGCCGCCGAATTCAGCTGGTATCACTGCAACACGCTGTAAAATATTCGTCCTAACTATGAGCATCTCATTAATACTGGGATCATACCGTCAGTACGCCGTCAGTATATTTCAGCATCCTTGACCATTCGAAAGTGTTAAACAGTGTCACTCACTTGAGATTAGGGAGCCATCATAAAACGATGAAGGAACACAATGCAAAGTAGAACATAATGTCACTTATAAAACATGCCGAGTGAAAAACAAACGACTAAGTCCCATCAAACCATACACTTTTAACCTATCGAGCAACCTAACAGTCGCAAGAAGCCTGAGATGCCTTCAGGCTCTACAAATCTTCACAAGAGTTGCATGAAGCATATCCCAGTACGTTAACAGAGCACATTAACAGATCAGTGAAAACCATGTTTGAAACACTGACTTTTCTAGATCTAACTCCTCACCATGATCAAAGCCCAAATACTGTAAGTTGGTATTTTTTTCACAAAAGGTTTTGCACGTACAAAACTGACAGTCATCTAGAGCGAGCGTATGGCAACAAGAACTGTTACTAATCGTGGAGCAAAATAACGGGAGTGGCCGAAAATATTGCATTGGTCGGTAGAGGTCCCATAAATGTCAAGAATTTCCGGTTTAACTGGTCTAACAGCAACATGAACGATGACTTTGGGGCGACTGTGTTATATGCACCTATCAAATGTATGTCAATCCAGGACGACAGGTTTCTACCGAGCCGTTAGTGTACTGGCGTTTACTGCATCAGTGTATGTGATAGCCAATTAGGGAGTTGGTCTGCTATTCTCTCCTGTAAATTTCAGTCCCTCCTAACAGTATGTTATCCATCGCAGCTGTAGGTACACAGATAGGTTACACGAGAAGCACAATAATTAGTCAAGTCTTGATCGGAAACAAAAAGAATCACTTTGGTAATCAAAAACGACATACGTAGTTTGGCATCTGGGTAAACACAGTTCAAGACAAATGGTTTCATTCCACCCAGATAGGTTGTGATTTTTAAACGTCGGATTCGAGGGAAACAGTCTCAATCACAATAGTGACTCTTCACCTTTTGCAATATATTTCAACATGTTTCTCTAGGTGGCCGCTGACCAATGGGATGTTGTTCAGTGATTTTCCCCTATATGTGTAACCAACAATACAGTTTTGCAGGTTTCAGTTGAGAAATGTATATCAACAACGGTATGATAAATGGGTTTATGGTTAACACCAGATGAATGACTTTGAGGACTGTGAAGTGTTTTAGCACTGATCGTCTCAAGTTATTTTTGACGGTGCCCTAAGTTTACATACGTTGATTTAAGGGAAACTATTCCAGACCACAGACAGGCTGCGTTCGAGCCTTCAAATCCTCAAGCTTGACTTCAGCGTAAGAATAACGGAGTCTGACGATATGTACCGGCCCAATTTCTGCCTCAATCCTCGACGTCCACAAAAGTCTTGACGCTTAATTTACGTTTGCAGAACAGCGAGCTATAAATGTGCCCTCACCTTAGGCGTAGACGAAAACATCGACGTAAGCCAGAACAATCCAACGAAGAAATCATTTTTTGTCAGGTCGGAGTGATTGTTTCATATAATGAACTAAATGAGGTGGTTTACTAATCCTAAGGTCGGCACTGCGCAGCGGACGATTCAAATTCTTTTCAATTTTACTTGTAGGCACATCTTTAGCTGTTTCTTGCAGGCTAGGAAAGAATTTCATGAATGAGGTCTTAGATGTGTCAGAATGAACTAATTACATGACTGATATTCATTTTTGTGTGTCTTAAATCTAGTTTCCAGTTGGTCAAACCTCAGTCGTGTTCATAAATTTAACCTAAACTGGGAAGTCAGATACCGGTGGATGACGCAATGGAATTGTAGCAATGTTCAACAACGAATTGACATAACTGAAGTATAGTGGATAGTGCATATAAAAGTCCCGTTGGAAGAGGAAGCATAAATTCGAATAAGTCTCGAACGGATGTCAAGAGCAAAAGCAAGAATTTTCAAGAAATACTGGGACTGTGTGTGTCCAACACTAGTGTTCAACACTAGTGAAGAATAGACGTGGTGTCCCTAATTTGTTTGATGCTGCAAAGCGGCGGAAACGTTCAGTGAATCAATGGAGAGTCTTGGCGATAGTGGTTTTAAAAGTACCGGCATCACCGGTTAACGGGCTTTGTCCAGTAGTGAAACGTGTCCATCCCATCACGTCAGCTATCTGGTAAAATAGAACACGACACATTTGGTACTCATGATATTGTGCAACATGAGATTTGAGATTACGTGGACGCCATTGGACTGTTTTAAAAAACTCACTATTGAGTTTCTTTCGAGAACTCCATTATTACAATCAAAACAGAAATACCGCAAGGCCAACATTTCTTCTCTTCGATAATACACAAAACCGTCGACTACCTGCTTGAAAGCAGTAAATACTGTTTTAGACATTGTACGCCACTCAGCTAGTGACAATTTTGAGGATTTCCGGAAAGTTGGTGAAACGTGTTTTTTGCTTCCGTTTTCCGGTACACTGGACTTTAGCTCACCCCACAGTAGTTTCACTAAATTTTATAGTTCCGGTTGTTCAGATTCAAAAACGACACTTACGACATTTTCCGGGGTCTCAGTTTCAAATTGTCATGCCAAACAAGTGTCGTCCACATACCCGGTGATTAACTGTTGGACGTTGCTTCGTGCACCAGTATTCAGCTAGCAAGAAGTTTGTTCGAATCAGTCTACCGAATGGCTTTGTATAATCTGGCGATCTGCTTCGAAGTCAGTACATAATTGATTGGGGTTTGGTTTGAAAAGGCGGAAATAATCATTACTTCAGTGTTTCACTATTGTTCCCGTTGATCCATTATTTCGGCTGAGGTCAATAATTCAATTAGTCAAGTGTTTGGCAAAAATGCCTAATTGTTGGAGTTTAGTTCTGTGGATGTACTGTATCGCTAACTCAATTTAGTGCAGGCTGGTCATTTAATGTCCTGTCTATAACCGTAATGGACACCTGAAGATGTTGACATTGCATTAAAAGTGTCATGTGACATCTGCACCTACGTGCACGAAGCTTTGCCGGGAAACAAACTTTTATTTACAAATGCAACATTTCCCTTCTATAAGTGAATCAGGACCAGAGAAGAGTAAATTCAGTTTCCTGCTCAGTTCAGGCTTAATAATGCGCTTACAAGTTTTAAGCCTATGATTGCACGTTTATTATCCTGGTGTAACAAAAACTATCTTTTCCGCTACAGTTTTATTGCTCTTGTATCTTTTTCACTTACATTGTCGTCCTTCATTCACAAATGTTAGATAGTCTGCTGCGAAGTTACAAATTAAATGGGTATTTTTCCGACTCAGCACGAACATGGGTGTCCCCCAGGGTATCATTCTACGTTCATTCTCATGTACGTTTTATGTGAGCTCCCATGTCAATTCCCAAGTGAACCTATCCTGGCAAAAAGTTCAAGCGCTGCCACGTTTAACTCAGGTTGCTGACTGCAAACTAATGCAGAACACCAACTCTGCTTTAACGTATAAAAAGAACCAAAAATCGATAGCCTCATGGTGTATATTCATTGTTACATTTCCGTAACGAAGACACCACCCTATTTCAGACTGAAAAAAATATCGGTGTTGTATTGAGTCATTAAGACGGGAGGTAAGTTTTATGAAGAAAGGGTCATTTTTATCTCAGAAGAAGGTATCATATTCTTGGTTTGAAGTCTCAAGTGCAGTAAAACCATATGCAACATGTACACTTCTTCAGTTGCCGCTATCAATCTCAATTGTTTGTTCTTAGTCCCTTGGGCAAGGGTAGCAAATAGGGCAAGCTATTGACTTTATGTCACAAATTTCACGATTACTGTTCAATAAACCTCCCCCAATTGGCACCACTGCCGTTTAATTGAATCAGTAAACACCAGAATCCATCATAGAGTCGAATCAATGAAATTCAATTGTTTGCTATGACAGTAGCAGTCAGTGCATTGAACAGTTACCTCGTCTGCATGGCCCTGTTTCTATTTCGGTCCAAGTAAGCTAACATTTAAATGTATATAATAGAGTGTTTTACATTTGATGGATGCAAGCTGGTTGTCAATGTGGAACATCTGAGGAAGCGATCAAATCTTTCTCATTACAATTTCGAATATTCAGAATAACATAAACAACGTAAGGCTTCGTGTACTCTCATCAATCAAAAAATGTATGAACCAAGTTATTCAAAAGTCAGGTCAACACATCAAAGTTCGTATCGTAACTGTATCAGACTGACCTCAACGTTAACTGTTTGTGTGCACACAATTTTGGTCAGTCACGATCGGCAAAAAGATATAGATCTCATAAGTTCGACATAGAGTTTAACGTTATCGAATAAAATATTATAGATTAACTGTTATTTATAGAACTCTATCTAATGTCGTAACAAATGTCAGATATACTACCAAACCCGGAAGTGTCTTACTGCATCAACAAAGGAATCGGTTACCTAACTGGTTGATATAAGTAAAATCCAGAATAATCATTAGGGCCAAAGAGAGCCTCAAAACTCCATCCGACTACCCCATCATGGTATATATCTAATAGCTATACGAGACTACAAATACGTGTGTATGGTGTAGTTCACTGCACACACACACGCTTGCAATAGTTGTGTAGACAGTTTGTTTGGATTCAGAAACAAAATTGTGGGTTCACGGGCTAAATAGTCAAATTGATAAAGCAGTGTTTAGTCATTCAGCGAAGGGACCAGTAAGTGACCATACATCTCATAAGGGCTGATCATTCTATTAGTCGTACGGCTTGGTAAATCATCTCGGTAGATAATGAAAAGGATGATGCTGACACAAAAATTCAACTCTGCATCTACCTTGAGGTAACCAGGCTAAAGTTGTCGATTCGTACATTTTTATGATTGATTCGAATGAACAAAAACCTATTCCTTTTACCCCACACATTATTCATTGAGAAGATTCGATGTTTTCGAAATCCTATTAACTAATTTAGAACGCAGCGAGTTACACTACAATGTTTTGCCATTAGCTTTGTTTGTTCCCACCGTTGTTAAGAGATCACTAATGACGAATGGAGAACATTTTTACAGGCAGTGTTCTCCAATTGTTTATGATCATTATTTACAGATAGATTGAATTAAAAGTGTCTTAACAAACAACCATGGAAAATCAAAATGAAGAGACTGTGCGGTTGTTTAGGATTTTTGTTTTATTCATAAAATGTAAAATGCCACCTAATGCTCTAGAGAAGAAACATCTAATTTCGGAACCTTTCTGAATTAGGATGTATAATTTAACCACCTATCAAGAAGAAACAACAATATCAGTATAATCGTACATTTCACTTCCAAATGATAAGTATTACACAAGTTGTGACTGACGTGTTGGATTTTGTGAAACATGATGATCAGGAGCAAAAATACATTCGGGTTGCCAGCAGAGGTTAAATAATTCTCCCTCCTGAAATACAACCACAGTAAGCATCAAGTTTTACAGTTTCGGTTGCAATCTGTCTTTGTTTTATAACCCTCATGTAGGTTTCGTTGATGGTTACTTCATTTCAGTTATAATGAAAAACCACATACTACTAAGTCATTAACGTACAATAATATATTGATCAATTAAGCGGATGCAACCAGAAAACGTTCTATTTCACCGTCTAAACTTATGGTCCAAATGCACGAAATTATTGTCATGTTAGCCCATCACTCTTATTGCCAATAGCTGCTGTTATAAATTAAGAGCAGGAAAGATGTCTTCACCTCAGCTGGTCAGGGTCAAATGTTTACATAAAGCTGAAATGCTCATAATTGACTCGTGAAATCAGTGAATACATTACCTGGGGTAGAAAGTGGTATAGATCTTATTACTAAGAAATTGCTGATGGACGTTTTATGTTGATTACTGCTGATCTAACACCTCAATTCTTTCTCTCAAAACAAATGTATTCGCCAATTAACTGCGAGAAGTTGCCTGACAACAGCATGCACATGGGCACACACGTTGATTTATGCCTCCATTCTCCGACTTTTGGTTCATGCAGGGTCCCTTGTAAGATATTTTGTACACTGTACATATATTCATGCGCACAATAAATGTCACCCAGAACCAACTGCTGACATACGATCATTCTGAGAAACTGATGTATCTAGTTTTATGAAAAGGGTGGAAAACCATAAAAATACGATGATATTTGTGAAACAGTTGACACTGGTGTGACGCCAAACCTCTTTGAACAGACGGTTGCCAACAGTACTCGCAACAGAACAGGACCAAAAGCTGCATTAAGTACGAGTTATGAGTATACTTTATAAGCACAACAGCCGTCTTTATCGTAAGAATCAACATTTCAGTGGACGTCAAATCGTCATTGTTAGAGTTCTTGAATATATCACACTCCAGTCGCTCATTTTGGTTATCTAAACATAAGCTCATATCAACGGGAATTCTGCTTAAAATGCGCTTCCAGTTTGTCCCGAAGAAAACAGATAGGTATGGGCTCATTCTCGAGGAACGTTTTCACGTCCGGGATGAAGTGACAAAAACGTTTGCTAAAAGTGTGCCGTTGTATGACTTCCGACATCTGTCTCGCGTGCCTGAAACAGTCAATTGGTTGTGCAAGAAACTGTGGTGCACAATACCACTGGAAGTGCGGCGGACTTAGAGTTGACTTCAGTGGCGAAGGAGATAAAAATTAATCGGTCAACACAGTAACCTTGAAACCAACACTTTCAATTGTTTGTAAAAGTCGCAAGTTCCCATTCTGGCGTCACAATCCAGGTTTTTGAAATTACTTGAGACAAGACAGCTATCCTCATCTAAAGATGACACCAGTTTCGCCAACTGTGAGAGAGCTAGCTATCCCCGAAAGGTTTGATATGTTGAGATAGTTTTATTGATTTTCCTTCGCGGTAATCATACAACCAGTTTTTGCTCATTCTCAATAAAGAAAATCAAAGACCATACAACGGAAATTAGGCTTACGATTACAACCTCGCGACCTTTCTTCAGTACATTTGCCAAACTTTCTATGTAGTACGTGCGTGTTCAGCAGTTGTACGTGTTTGTGTTCAACGCACTGATCGGTGACAAACGCTTCGAAACCTGTGACCCTCGTGTTAACATTCTGAAGTCTCCGTTGTTCCAGTGACGCTTAGCAATCTTGTCATGATGGGTTCCCAGATTGCTGTTCTTCACTTATTTCAGCATAATTTTCTCGATATGCAAGCGTCTGTATGTTACTTCGACGCCGAGTTAGAAGGCTTGCGTATTGCCGGGACTCATGCATAACTGTCTTGTCATTCCAATGTCTAAAAACCCAGTCAGTGTGACCGACATCCTAAGTAGTGCATTGAAATTAACATACGTGGTTTTCCAGTAAAAGGACGACAACAGAGCAGCATCTCAACATACACATCTATGCAGAAGTTGCGCTCTTTTCATTCAAAAACGTTAAATGACATATCAAATGTCATTGCGAATAAACTGAATATTTGGTGCTGCAAACGTCAGTTAAATCACAAATCAATGATCATAGGTTGACCTAACTCTAAATAAACTTGTCTAATGGTGAATTGACCTGAATACTCCGATGAAACGGGAAATGAGAAGCAAATTGTGGAGAAATACACGTAAAAATAATACAAATTAGACTAAAACACTCGTGAGCAAGGCGATTCAAAGTGAGCGAGATATTAGAGGATTCATTTTGCTCGTAGTCTTATGCTGTTTTTAGTCCGTTAAATGAGGCCATGATGACTAAGACGCTGGAGGAGTATGGTCAAATTTGATGAAGACATTCTGTAAATGATAGTTACAAGTTAATTAAAGAAAAACAGAAGGATGTATGCGTCATCAGTCTGTCTGAATGCCTTGATTGGCTAGCTAACTTTCATTTGACACAGAGCGATTTCTATCCCACTCACTAGATCACTTGCACAACTTACAGTTGACCACGAAATAAACACTGAGAACGCAAAGTAGAAAGTAATTTTTGTACGATGGAGTATCTGAATGGAATACTGGTTTAATTTCATGGAATAAAACTGATGCCATCATTGAAACTTGTTAGACTAATAAGTTAATATACCAGGTACAGGCGTGTTTTCACATTACTCATAACGTCAGAAGCGTATACAATCCTGATATGTTGTCGACATCGCGAGCTAAACAATTAGACTGTCACTTTTATTGGACAGCTGCTTTCCTTAGATACATGGTACTAGTGTAGTGAGGACGAGCGATCTTGACACACCACATACACGACTACTGCTCAGCAGTAGAACCAGAGCATATATTTTGACAATTAAGTAGCTGCAGAAAAAAAACAGGACGATATATCGAAGTGCAGCATCGCTCAAATGGTCCTTGCCACCTAAAGGAACCAAGCATCGGTGTATGCGACAAACGAGACGTTCTGTATCGAGTACCGTATGCAAATGAGTGTTTTTGTTTGTGGTCTTGTTTAAGCGCTTAACCAGTGTGTTGCTTCCTAGAATAAATAACCCTTGTACCACTCGCGTTCTTGGCTCACAACACTAATAACTCTGTGAAAAGACCAACGGAACTAGTTCTAGTCCGTTTAACATATTGTATTTAATGTCTCTGATAAAAATTCGCGAGAAACTATGAATTTGACGTGAAATTTGTCTTATCTACATTTGTAGGTAGCTTGTTTGTTGTGGCCGCAAAATTATCAGGTCTGCGAAGTTGTTTGTTGCCTGAAGTCCTATGCAGTCTTTGTTAAACAGTTAGATAACGAACGCGTACACTCAACAACATGGCTGATTTGTGTCTGCACACATTGGGTAGCAGTACATTGTCATACGCCTTGGTGACACGTTTCCCATAGTGCTTACACACTGCTGCAATAGTCGCCTGTGGTTCATCGTCTTCCTGGCATCGGGACCTGCCTTTCAGTCCCCGAATGCACGCGCTATACTATTCATAAAAGAAGTTGCTTTATATACGACATACTGAATATGCCATCAATCGGCTACATCAGTACAGTATTGTTAACACATCTTTACTGTGATGCCTGTTTGGCTAACCGCCTAGGCCGCGACTTAAACCCTATGGAACAAGAATCTCAACGGTAAGAATTAGTCACATATCTCTTTATGGTCAAAGTGTACGGAATATTATTCCGAAGTACATAATAGGAATAGCCTCTTCTTATCGGCTTAATTTATACTCAAGTAGACTTATTCGTTTACCTGTTTTCGCAGGTGTGAACAAAAATGTTTCGTGTATGCACTAATTTCTCAGTAGTACGGAGTATTACACAATTTGTTAAAGTACACTACAACAGTGAATGATAAGAACAGTTTGGGATTTCTGAAGTTTGCATTCGGAGAAGTGTTAGTAACAGAAACACCTTGAACTCTTGCAGGCACCTCAACTTCTCACATAGTCCTGCTTCATCAATTTTCCTGAGGACATA
This sequence comes from Paragonimus heterotremus, assembly GCA_013368495.1. Lineage (NCBI taxonomy): Eukaryota > Metazoa > Platyhelminthes > Trematoda > Plagiorchiida > Troglotrematidae > Paragonimus > Paragonimus heterotremus. Next base: position 154,097 of record LUCH01000148.1, read on the forward strand.
AAAACATTGGATTTTGCAATGCAATTTCGATCATGTAATCAAAGCACTCATTTCTGCCGTACTAACCTCATGGCAAGTGACGAAAACAACGGTATGTCGTTTGGCTGCCAAAGGGAAATTTCACACAAGTAACCTGTCGACGAGTCGAGGTTATGTCCTCGTTACTTGCATCAAAACCGCACCTCATTCGGTTTGACATTTCAACATAAAACAAATATCTTTGAAACATGATATATTTGTTTAATGATGTTTTTTGACACCTTTTAAAGTGCGAGTAAAACTTCTTGGAAATCAACCCTTAGGCGAAAGCCGGTGTTGCAAGAATGTGGTACCATTTCGTACGTTTTTGTCAGTTGCTGCACATATGTTTGGCAGCTGACGACAACACAAGAAATGGTGTTACCGTTTTGCAAAACCGGTCTTCTGATTTCGTTATTCAAATTTGTAGTTGGAGAAGAATGTTCTATAGACCATAAACATACTAAACAAGTCTGCCAATCCATCCCAACAACGTCAACACTAATATCACAGAGTTGCATAGATTTACTTTTGCTGAACTCACTAGATACCACAATGATCTAGTTGGTTCTGGTATCACAATATATCATGTACTGCGGTAAGAAAACATATTTTATGTTGTTTTATCAATCATTTGAACAAGATGTGAATAGTTGTGCCCATAATCGGTGTGAAAAATGAATATGTAAACGACCGTTGTAATATAAACCGTTTTACGTAACACAATACTATGTTTAAAAAGGCTACGTTGATATCACTTTGGTTAGGGTTTATTCGTATAGGACTACATACGGTGAAGTTTAATGTGCTAGGTAGATTTGTAAGGACGTCCAAGATGTATTACTCATTGGACAAAATGCATACGTACTCCCAACTTAGCGCAGTAAGTTTGGTCACGTATGATCCGCAAATTATTGCATTATTTTCAATTCCGTTGACAAACTACGTATATTGAAAATGGAAAAGGATTTGCAACAAAATGTGCATGAAAAACCACGGCTTAAGTTAAATCATCAGTAAAATTTTGGTCTTGAGTTCGATTTTTCAAACCGTTATTTGTTTGCAGTCAAGCGAAAGGTTTCACAGAGCAAGGTGTGATTTAAATATACCGCCGTAGTACATGCTACAAGTTTTCAGCTCGATATTATCTGTGGATGTCAGCTTAGAAAACATGTTTCCGATTCGGAGGTTGAAAATAAATGAAATATTCGTGACCCTGGCCAAAATCTTGGCTTGCTCGTAAAAGCAAGACAAAATGACCAAACCATTCTACAGTTCGAAATTGCTGCAACCATTCTTGATGTTACGTGAATAACAAAACGGCAAGCATGTTTGAAACATCACGTATCTGCTGATTATAGATTAGTGTACGACATTTGCTAACGGGTAAATGTCAAGTGATTTTGCATCAGATGTATGTTACCATGTACACAAAGTTGTATTCTCCAGCCAAATAAGTGTTCATTCAGACGGAGACAATGGAGGATAAACATGGATTTCGGTAAAACGTAAACTGTTTTTTTTATTGTGTTTATCCAGCTGCGAACTAATTCCTGTAAATATTTACTTGAATCTATTGGAAGTAGTTTCACAGAACAACCATTCGAATACCTTGATAAATGTCCAGTCGTACTCAGTGCGTCAGAATACAACGAGACCTTTTCAATGTAGTTCGCGAACAGCCATCATTGTTTATGGAAATGGAATTGTGTCACCACTTGCGTGTGTTCTAGGATGAGATATGTTGTTCACGTTTTTGTAAATCTTGGACGTATTTAAGTTCTGATATGCCAGCTTCATTTAATTATTTAGCACTATATGAAGTATTTCCAAGTTGTCTATTCAGTTGAGGGGAAGTGATATTTCCGCATGCACCATGAATGAGGGAAATACCCTGCAATGGAACAAACCGTTAATTTAGTTAGATAAAAAATGTCTAATGCATCCGACTTAAAAATCGTGGCCAATTCTCAAACATTTATTACGCAGCTTTATAGTCCTCATTCAACTAAACAACACACTTGCAACTTCTACTAGTGAAGACTTTATGGACCGAGCTAGTTGGCCTGGAATAAGATCACAATAGGTAGTGTTAATCTGAATTCAGCTGTGCGTAATGAAACAGTGCGATTTATCACGCGTCAACCAGTCTCTGGTCAAAGATCTATGAACATTTTGAAAAACAAAGACATTGTCCCAGATACTATTATCCTGGATCAATATGAAACAGAGATTTCAGATGAACTCTGGCAATCAGTCAAATGAATCCAGTGAAAAGGGTACGCTGAACACGAAACCATTCTCATTAGAAATAACAAAGTCCCACAAAACCAGTTAGACAAATTGACGCCTGTTTGAAGCCAACACGATTCAGAGGGGTAGTAACATCTTAAGGGTATCTTACAGAATTAAGTTTTCATAACAGATTCCTTGAGTGTAACTTAATAGACGTAAAATGGGTTTGATGAACTTACTGTTAACGAGGAGTTTGTCGTCACCTTTCTCGGGATATTCCATAACAAAAGTTTAGAAAGATATATAGTTAATTACTCTCGATCCACAGCTTTGAGATTTGCCGCCCTAAAATCGACTTTCATATTGTGGACATGTCCACTCAAACGGCTACTATGGAGTTCACGCGTAATTCTCGTTTTACCTTAGACTTCAATAATTTGTTCACGTCGAAATTGGTTGAAAAACCTTACTTGGAAAATAACCCTCAAAACACAACAATTTTTGATATTTATTTTCATAGGAATAACCAATAATATTTTTCCAACAACTTGCAAATTTTTCCCTACCAAGTTTCACAGTGTTCTCAAAAATTGATTGTTTAACTTCACTTTCTCTTTCCTTTGTTTAAAGTTGAGAATTAATTCTTTCGCACAAATGTTCTCCGTGTTTTACGCCAGATATACGAGGTTTTGTGTTTTTTATCTCATCCGAAAACTGATTAGTATGTCTTCCAGTTTAATGAACTTTTGGAAAAAATAACAAAAACTGTAAGTCTAACTAAAATCCAAATTTACTTACGTTCCTCACAAAATTACAGCAAACTTGGAGTCCCCCTTTTGCTTTATTGACATTTAAAATCGATCAAATTTTCTGTCGACGGATGAAGTGAAAACGTAGATTCATTCCTGTGAACAGAGGGTAATGCTTGTCTGCGGGGAAACCGTTGAATACTACTATTCAATAACAGTAGCAAAACCAGAGACAAACATGCTCTGCTTTTTCATGTGTGTAGTGAATGTTATGTATGTATGCGTAATCTCGAAATATCAGTCTGTTTACACCGTTCGTATCAAATGCGTTTCAGTACACAACTGTGATCAAACTTTACTCAAAGATCCAATGAAAACATTTCTTGCAATTCCTTTAGAAACAAGTGACACAGTCAGGAATCTCCCCATTTGTTCCGATTGATTGTCTTCAAATAATAATGTATGTCATCGAGTCTTCATAGAACTGTGGTTGATATACTTTTGATTATTTAACAGTAAACATTGCAGTTTCCCAATGCTACTTTACTTAAAGGGTTTGTCGTTTGCTGTGCAGGCTGAAACGTCATTATTAATTTCGTAGTATTCTGGATAGCATCATAAACGCACTGAGGAATGGCAACGTACGTTTTAGTATATTTTTAATGGTTAGTGTTTAGTTCTTTGTTATCAGTCGCTCAATGAATACGCCTCGGTGTTGGTATCGCTCACGGGTTGGAAACCCGCAACTGTCAGACATTAACGTTTCGCACTTGGCTTTTTCATATGACCAAACCATCACTCATCTCCAGAGAGCTAAGTTATACCTGATAAAAAAAGGTCTACTCAGAGGAAACTTCAAACTTGGCTACAGCATGTGTTCAAAAGTACAAAGACTACGAAATTCGATTAAACAAACCTCTGTTGTCACCAAACTCCATGCATTTTTTCAGATTCAGACGTTTTCGGTGTCTTCAGCCATAATAGACCTCGCAGTTGGAGTTACCTCATATTGTGCTTACCAATTTTCATATTACTGCTGAGAAAGTTACATAGTTTGAAGTGGAAGACCTCTAGAATGAGGGGACATTAACCTAAATGGGAGCACACGTTCATGTTACTGGAGTAAGACAACGTTGCTGATAAACGAAAAGAGTCACTTCCCCCAATACCTAAAAGTCATGAACACTGGTCACGCTACCTTTTGAGCTTATGCTTTCAAAATTCTATCCGACGTCTTTTTAGTTCGAGTTTCTTGCGGTTTGTTGAATCAGTCATAAGTAGTCGCCTCAATACGACTGTCTGTGTTCAGAAATGAATGGTTGTCAACCTGATACCACCTCCAACATAATGACCTATTTTAGCCCGTTGGTTGATTATCCATTCCCTTAAATGTTTGTCACGAAAAGCCGATCTATTTTATTATAAACCTGATTTTAATAAGTCAGTGCAAATCGTCAGCGCCTACCATTTTTCGTTTTATGATTATTTTGTTCTAATTTCTAGTCTTCAACAAATGCTCACACGATTATTGATTTTCTTTGTTTGCAAACTTATTTGCGTAATATTAACAGCTCCTGCACATCAGAGAAGCAGCTTGCGCAAATTTTAATGAACAAGTAGACTGTAGGGGGCATAAGGAAACATAAAGTGGTCCGTCTCCTGAGAAGTGGTCACTCGGTAACAGGTGTGCGATTGACGCAAGCTGCCATAATCACTGGATCACGTTAACTGAGTTTGTGTACGATTAATTCCGGTACATTCAACTTAAATCTATCATTATTAAGGGCACCTTGTAATCTGAACAATCAGTTGGAGCTTGAGAACGTAGAAAAACGCAAACGACGCTTTTATATTCATCCTTCTGCGTCACACTAATCGCTGAAGTTCATTGTCTACAACTTTTTCATCATTTGGGACTTAGATTTCCCTTTATTCCGCCAACCGTTACGTTAAACTTTGGTTTATAATCAGGATAATGAAGCTGCAGTCTATTCGCATGTTCTTTTTAATTACGCTGCTGTACTAGCAACGAACAAACCAACTATACATTCGTGTCCGATATAAGGCTTTGAATCTAACTATTCAAGCGTGTGTTTTTTCACACAGCACACAGGCAAGGTCCACGTAGTGAAACCAGGTACAAATGTTTTGGTCGGATTTCTCAGTCCACGGTATCGTCATCACTAAGTGGGTTTAGTCAAGTGATAACCTAGATCATCCGTGATCAACCTGTGCGA